>NMRB01002338.1:51827-83713 GCA_002633025.1 Notospermus geniculatus
GTGGAGCCCAGGGCTGGGTTGTTCGAAACTCACGACAGCGCTATCTTGGTGTTAGCGCTAACTTCATGTTAGATGACGTAAAAATCCATTGTTCTTTGACGTCATTTAACATCAAGTTAGCGCTAACATCAAGATAGCGGTGTCATGAGTTTCGAACAACCGGGCCCAGGCCTATAACCCAGTTGCAAAGCAAGTCGCAACGCAAAATCAGCTTGAAAATCAAATGGTGGATTCCTAGCTCAAACTGACTGAAATGGCTGATCTTCTCCAAGGAGCTGCTGATGATTTATTCGCAATTAGTTTTACCTGACCGGCATGAAGACGAAGATTAAAGAGGAACAAACTCAATGAGAAAGGATAAGTTCTCGAGGGTTTCCTGCCAACAATACCTCTCAAGGATAAGTGGGAAATAATGGCTTCTAACCTTGTAAAATTGGATTCAGTTTTGAATCCATTTTATACCAGCCTTCATGGACACTTGAGGTCACACATCAGGGTGGACACGCTTGGTGATCTGGGTCCTCCCTCACACAGAGCTTTCACTATCACTGGAATGAAATCTTACACTAAGAGTGGTTGAAATTGGGGTAGGAAAGGTCCTGGGGGCAAGGTCAGGAGGACAATCCATGTGGGAAATCACTTCACTAGGAGACTGACCATCGAGTCGTTCAATGAAAGGGAAACCAGAGGCGGTAAGGTTTCACCATACGGAAACGATGTGTGGGTGAACCTTGACACTTCATATAAAGAATAAAACCAAAGGTTTCAAAAACTTGATGCCTGCTTGCTGATGTTGCCTGCAGGGGAATCAAAAGTGACCATTGATTTTGTAGAAGTGTTTTTAAAACGTTCGAAAGAAAGTAGAACGGGGTGGAAAAATCAGGAGGGTGTTTGTCTAAGATTTGTTAAGAAATTAGGGCGTCAGTTCCCCCTGCAAAGAAAGCATAATTTTGACTGACCAATTTTGGTTCGGTCACAGAGCATGATAATGTTAGCACAGAGTCAAAAACTTTAAAATGTTTCCCGTAGGTCCTGTTTCTGTGGCATTTTTACTTGTTCGGAGATGGGCAACAAAAATTCAAAAGAGAGTGCATGTATACAATGTAAGAGTATCAGTGGAATGATTTCCTTCAGGAAGAATCCACATACATGTACTGTCCGCCGTATGCAGTTTTTGATATACCCTAGTTCTAAAAGAATAAAAATTTCATTGAACTGATGTATTTCCAGTTAGAGCATGAATGCTCATTTTGCTCTCAACATGTGATGGCATGTTTGATGAAGGTCAGAAACAAATTGATTCATTGAAAGGAACAAAATAAAAGTAAAGTTTGGTTTATGATGATGGTGTTGTGAGTGGGTGTAGTTGACAAAAATGACAAGAAGTTTTGTTATGATGGCCATTATGGTCACACTACCAAGGCTTTCAATCTTATCTTCTGTATCACCGTCTTTTACACTATTGCCAGAGGCAGATTCCCAAATCTTGAATGTTAACAAAAAACATGGTGAAGTGTAAAAGTTCTATTCTTTTAAGTAATTTGGACATAAATAATTCTGACCAAGGCCAAATGTTTTGATGGCATCCGAGATATTTTTAATGGGCCATTTCAATCTGACAATGAAAGGGAACCAGAAGTGGTGGGTGTGGTCTTACAACGTCGCGTAAAACAATACATTTTTATGAGTAAATTGTCAATGATCTTGCAAGAAGATTTTATATATGGTCATTTTTGTCTAACTCAGTAAATGCACAAGGGACTGCATATGCATGTGGTCCATCGATTGTCCTTCCAAAGTAACCAGTGAAGGGAACCGGAAGTGATGGGTGTGATCTTACAACGTCGCATAAAATAATAAATTTTTATTATGAGATAGTGATCTTGCAAGAAGATTTGGTGTATGGCGATTTTTGTCAATAAATGCATAAGGATTTCATGTGCGGTCCATCGTCGTCGTTACAAGTGACCATTGGAGAACTCGTGATTTGCAGTAAAAGCAGAAACACATGCAGTGTTGTAAAGGTGACATTTGTGGACAAGTTTCCTAAAGCAAGGTCAATTGATATTGATAGCATCCCGGGTTACAAAGCAGATCCAAATGACCACTGATTACGTTCCATAGAAAGGGAAAATAGGGAAGTGAAACCTTACTATAGTGTTGGAAAGTGTGGGCGAGGCCATTTCTGATGCGAACGAAAGATAATGGGGATAATGATAAGGTGTTGACAATCATATCTCAGGATCTGGACACCCGAAGCAGATTAAAAAATGACCATTCAATTTGTAAAAATCACGGTAAAACATTAGAAAGTCGAGACAATGAATTTGCCTGTGGATATAGGAAAATTTGGGTCGTTTTGATCCTAAGGGAAGGTCAATTGGGCTGCTGATACCGCTATGAAGGAACGGTGAAATTTCTATCGGCGGTATTGTTTGATATGAGAGCATGATTATAGTGGTCAGATATTAATCTTGGATTTGTTATTTTGTGTTGGAATTTCATGGGCAAGGTCGCAAGTGACAATTTGACCATATTGCCTGCTGATAGATAATTGGGGTGGCCAGTTTGATATCATGAAAGGACATCAAAAGAAAGGGAAATTTTGACGGGCCTAATGTCCATCTGAAGGGTGGTGGGAGCAACTTGGGACGTGTTACTGAGGGACCTGTACTGTTCGAATAATCGGCGTACCAGAAAGGCTGAAGGTCCAATCATATTTTTCCACGTTGCACTGTACGCTTGTCCATCTTTTTCCTACTTTCATGCGGTTGACCGAAAACAATGAAAATATTTTTGTACTTCGCTCACTCAAGGGAGTTGACGACGCAAAGCGCAGGGTGGAGAAGTATGGTTTGGTATTTATAGTGCAGCTAAAAGCTGCATTATTATATGCATAATAAAGTTGCTGAAACTTGCTGCAGTAATCGCCCTTTCCCCATGCAGGTCCATAACTTGTTGGCCACGTCCTGCCATTCACCTGATCGTTGTGGGAACATCCTGTCCTTCACTTGGCCTTATGTGACAAGGCCTGCAGATTCCACAGATCCTACATATCTACCTGTGTTTAGACCCCTGACTTCCCATTCCCATTATTTCTACTGAAGACACTTAAGGACCCCACAGGATCGACACCCCATCATGAAGTCTTTGAAATTCCCAATTTCAAAGTTTGGACATTGATGATCCAAATTGGGTAGCTTTATCTGTGAATCGGCTACAGATCACAGGGGGTGTTTCAGGCCACAGATTTCCGTCCTTAATACTGTTCATTGGCTTGAACTAACCCAATTAACTCTGATTTGATTTCGAAGTCCTTTAAGTTGGCACAATATATCTGGATGGTGACTGCCCTATTTGAGAATTGGAAGCAACCTCATTAGACTTAACTCTGGTGTCTTTGTTGGCGACGTCCTTATACAGATAATCTGGCTTGGCGGTTCCTTTAAAATGGAGTTGTTCAGTTAGGTTACATAAATGTTGGTCATGACTATTCATCATTAGCATTGCTCAATTGCCTGGTTTGTGAGGGGATGTCTAAAGTTTATTTTCCAATTTGGAAGAGCCTGAGGGCTGTCAAGTGACTTGAAATGATGCACTGATCAAAGGGACTCAGTTAACGATAGAACGTATTGGTCTTTTCATTTTAGCAAGTTTGTAGGGTCTCGTTACCTGACTTTCTTTTGTAGCAAATTGAGGATTTCGGCCTTTTCATCACGAAAAATTGTTCTGAACAACTCTTGGCATTTTTTACTCCTGAATGTTACATGTTTAATCCAAAATGTAATTTAAGTCTCCTCTGTGTATTTGCGTCCCAGTTGAGTAATTGGGTCACGTGGGTCCATAGTGACCCATTATTTTTGTGTCGGTTTTTTGAGGCCACACATGACTTGACAAGTCCATTGCATGCTGAGGATTTTGGTTGGTAACTTATCTATGATCTTTGCTATCAGACAGCTTGCCTCAGTTTGTCCATCCGGCTGTCTGTCTTCCACGAGAGACAACCGCCATCCACCACAGCGGGAAACGCTGTCCTAATTGAGCAGAAACTGATCCGGTCTTAAACAGTTAGCCATAACAATTAGCTATAATCACCAACGATTTATTTCTTTATCAAACTACATTCTAAAGATTTATCATTTTCGTCAACATAGACCGCTTGCCTCCGGCATTTTCTGACCAATTTTGCCTGAGGATTGCGCCTGGGGGGTTCTGTCTTTGTGGTTTTTCATCGCCAAATTGTTTTCACAATAATTTTCTGCCTTGGGTGCCCAGATTCGAGGGCCCATCTGGCATGGTGACCATTCTTCTTGCCACAAACAGCACGTTTGCTGGCATCATTATCTTCTTATATTAAGAAAAAAATGGCCTGACCTTTATGAATTTTATTTTAAGGGGAGGAGACACAAAATACCTTGAAAATGGTGTTTTTGAACTTTGATCTTTCTTTGTGATTTTTCCTTTACTCCTGTGATCTGATTTTCAAGAAAAATTACACTGCAGTGAAATCAGTCTCTTTTGCCATTTTTTAAAGTGTCAGTCCCTTTTTATTGCTCATTTACTGATAATCAAATAAGCGTGTATCAATGCTGTTGTTAAATGAAGTCTGTCGGAAGGTGCATTGCCATGTGTCAGTTGGCTACAACTCGTTCAGCCATTGTTACCTTGGGCTTTTCTCAGTTGTACTTCGTCCACAAATGCAGAGCATACCTTCCTCGCAATAAATATTAGTGCATAAGTTCAAATCCAGGATGCTTCTGTCACTGGCCTGAATTTGTTAAGTCCCATAAGAAAGGACTTGGACGAAATCCATGATTACAAGACAGGGCAGTGTGGGAATGACGTGAGGATCTGGAACCTTATTCACGAAGCCCCCGCCCGTAACTCAACGGAGTGCGTAAACTATTGTCCGCATGCGGGGAACCCAAGGCAGGGGAACCTATTGTTCACTATTAGCCTGACAAAGGATTTGCGTAACGCTAAAGACACGGGGGCTTTGTGAATAAGGTCCCTGGAACCTTATTTACGAAGCCCCCGTAACTTTAGGGAGTGCGTAAACTATTGTCCATATGCGGGGAACCTATTGTTCACTATCAGCCTGACAAAGGATTGGCCTAACGTTAAAGACACGGGGGCTTTGTGAATAAGGTCCCTGGAACCTTATTCACGAAGCCCCCGTAACTTTACGGAGTGCGTATGCTATTGTCCATATGCGCGGATGCGGGGGAATTGTTGTTTATATCAGCCTGACAAAGGATTTTCTAGCCTGAAAGTTACGGGGGCTTTGTGAATTAGGAACCTGGGCCCATATTCATAAAGCTATATAATTTCCCTTAAACTATTGTTCCAAACAAAAGTTAAGGGAAATTTAACACTTAAAAGATGTTTTATGCATACGGCCCCAGAGTCTAAGTCTGGTCTAAGTGTAACACTTAAACTTTGTTCAACACAAAAGATAAGCATCACACTTTGATTAAATATGTCTATGAATATGAACCCTGGATTCAGCTTAGCTTTATTTCCTTAGTAAAGACATAGAAAAAAAATCACCCGTGCAGTTCAATAATTTAGGGAATTGAGGATAAAGAAGGAAAAGATGGACTGGATTTACCACGATGATGATATTATATACATTAGTTTTGATGCTGATAATGTGAAAAGGGAAGATGCCATGAACCTGTGAGAATGAAGATGCTCCACTTTTGTTTCTTGCATATTATATTTCATACCAAACGGATGTGTTTAACAATAAGAGACATCTTTTCTCAATATGTAAAGGCCACACAGGCAAGGTCTGTCTCTTCTGACCCTGGGACAATTTAAAGTTTGGTTCTGAAAAAGAGCGTCACCTGCAGAAGTAGGTTCCCCTGGTCAGGTTATCTTGAATAATACCGAACTAGTGACCAGAAGTAATCCCGTCACAACTCGTTTTCATCTCAAGCTTGTCACATCTAAATATCGCTCAAAAAATGCTATTTTTGATGTCCATTCATGTTAAAAAGTACTTTACAATGGACTTGTTCATGTTGGCCTATCTCCATTCAAAATAAAACCTAGCAAACAATCATATTCTTAATGTCAGACTTCTGCGGTTGGACCTTTAACCGCAAAATAAAAATTTCTTTTCTCTTGGAGAATTCCTAGACACGCAAGAGTAAAAACTGAAATCCCTTGCAGCATTTTTCCAGCCGTATAAAAAATAGGTGCAGCAGACCTGAAAAACTTTTTATTATCGCATTTCCTTTTCATTTGAGTGGAATGACAGGTTTTTAAAAATCGTCCTGGGCTTGAAATATGCTGGTCAGGTAATGATGGAATGGAGTTCCGTCGGGTTTTGTGCACTCTCCATATGACGGGGATAACATCAGAATTGGTGAAGTGATTTCGATGGGCACCTGACATGTTCTTCCACCGTGCAAGCAAAACAGAGCAGATTCTTCGGACCGTGAAAGATATTACAGGGCCGTAGCTACCTTTTTTACTGGGGGGGGGGGGGCNTCTGAGATGCGATTTGAAGTCAAGTTCCTGCACTCTATCAGACATGAACAATAATGATCTTTTATCCCATTTGATTTTGCTGAAAAAGAATTTTTTTGCACAATTGGCCGGGGGGGGGGAGCATTTGCTAGCTAGGGCCCGTATTACACCATTCGCATTGGAAGTTACCGTGAAGGGAGGCGAAGTTGGCCAGCATGGTAAAGTTGGCCAGGGGAAAAAGGATGTTTCTGGCTGCCACCACACGTTATGTATGGGCGGTATTTTCCGCCAAAAAGGGATAATCGCAGAGGGATTTTTCGAAGATGAAAATTGCGCTGTGGTGGGGCACCTCGTCGAAACATCATTTTTCAAGCTGGCCAACTTCACCCTCGGACTTCACCCCATGCGGTACCGCCTGTTACTTTAGAGAGTTGGCGGGCCGACTTAGACACCGACCTCTCCTGTTCTTGTTCCAGTAGATGCCATCTTAGCCCCTCTCTTCGACGTAGACAAGATCATGGAAACATCAAGTATGCAATCCCATTCAAATTTAATGGAAAAGAAAAACAAGATGCATCTTAGACTCCTCTTCTTGTCTTTTTTACCTTCTATTCAACTTAACTCTACCTTTTACCATTAATATGGGGTCGAGGGCCAACGGTGGAATTTATAATTCCTGTGCCAAATTGAGTATAAAGACAATGGTGATAAATAAAGTCATTGTTTTCCGATGTTTAAAACTGGTCAGCTGCTGAAGTTCGCAACTGCCACGAAAATACCAGTGGACAATACGACATGAATGTCTTGACCACTTGAGATATGAAAACAACAGGAATGAATGCATGCACAGTTGTCTGGAAGAATTCTTTTCCCCTCTGGCATGTGATGTGATCTACCTGGGTACAATGTTTTGGAGAATTTGTGGGACACAATCGTTGGACTTAGTGCTGTACCTTTTGCAAATATGCCTGAGGTCATTTTGCTGTGACTTTCCCGTTGGTATGCTCATCGGGATTTATCCCTGATTCCTCATATCAATGCAAGTTGGGATCAATGTAAACCAGCAGCTCAAACTGGTCATGAGGCGTTTTCAATACTGTTGAAAAGTACAGGAAATGAGGTCGAGTATAAACTGAATGATGAAACCATATTCACCCTTGGCAATTTCAGTATATAATGTGGGCCATTCAGGGTTGAAGCAAAGGTTTGAGTCAGATGCGAAAATATGAGGCGGGCTCCAGGCGGAGCTCCAGACTTGCCAGATTTACAATGTACTGACAGCAATGAAACTGTACATTTCCGTTGAAATAAGCAGGCGCGGATCCGGGGGCACACCCGGCCCGTCCCCCTCCCCGATTTTTCGGTGACCAACGTTAGAAAAATTACCCTTTTTCAAAGTGCCACAGAATTGCTTTTAATTTGTCACTCAGATGCTGGGAAATCGCGCCAAGGGGCGTCTAGATTTCAAAATTTCAAAATTTTCTGGGGGAGACCCCAGATCCCCCGCTGTCGCTTCCCGCTTTCTTTGCCCCCCCCCCCCTTTACGAGAATCCTGGATCCGCCCCTGATAAGTAAGAATAATGATGTCTCTGTATGTATTGTTATTGTCTTTACTGTGATAATGAGACATTTTGATAATGTCCTCACGAGGAAGATCGAATTCCTATATGAAAACTAAGATGCTGTTGAACCTGTTTTTTCCGCCAAACATGTGACATCATTGTCACTGAAGACGTCAAGTGTACCAAATTAAAAGGTCATCTGAATTGCTTGTCTCCATCCTACGGCCAGTGGCTAGCAACAGTTTCAAGTCTGCACAAAACTTGTGCGAGTCGTGTGACACATTGAAAGAAATCTTAGTACGTCTTTCTCTGGAGAGGGTCTTCGATGCCGCAGACAAAATCACGGTACAAAGCAGGTGACAGCTAAAGATGAAATTTATCAAATCCTCTTCATCTTTGATTCAAATTATGATGCTTGGTATAAAATCTGTCGTAAATTATTCGGAGGAGTCTGGACATCCTGGTAGCCATTTTTATCCCATTTGACACCCGGTATTCACGACACTGAAAGGAAAAGCCTGATTCTTTAAAGTTGTCGTTGAATCACTTTTTAAAGCGCAGTATAATCCCTCCTCTGATTCTAAATCTCTTCAGTCTGACTCGTGGTATTCAATGCAGCAAGTGAACTGGAAGGAGCTATTATGATGGCCCGGCCTGGCACACTGCCTCAGGCGAGGGGACGCCAACAATTCACTGAGATTTAGTGGTCTATCCATGCACCTGTGGGTGGGGCAGAGCATAGCATCACTTCCACTTCCATCGACAAAAATTCTGAGGCTGAATAAAAAAGAATGTTCGTTTTCTGGCTCGACACTGATTTGATGGCTTCAAAGTTAAAGTTTGAAGTTAAAGATAATGGATCATGTGAATAAAGACGAGCAAATGCTTTTACTTCACATTTGTACAGCATTGACTAGGGTATTTGTATAGCAAAATTCAAGTAAAAGCATTTACTAGTCTTTCATATGACCCAATGTATCATGATTTCATTGTTTACATTCAATGCCTGTGATACATTATCTTTAAAGATAATGTATCACAGGTATTTTCATGGGCCACAAAAATCATTGTTTATTTACATTTTCTTTGTTTATGTCCAGTCTTCCTTTGTCTTACGAGTAATCTGTTGGTGGCATGCACCTCTAGAAATTCTTCTGATACCGAAAGTATTCAATTTGGTGGGTTGGCATGTCCCAAAAGTCCAAAATAACATAATGTAAACATCCATGTTTACAAACATTGAATGTAAACAATGAAGTCATGATACATGTACATGTATATTATCTTTAATCTTGTCAATCTCATGTAAGTGATGAAGTTATACAGTACTCATGGAAACATTTTCGGTTGTAGGGCCAAAGTGGCTCAGTCATTCGAGACCTCAGTAGCAAATGACAGTACATGTATTTTATTGTCTGTTGTGAAACAGTGAAATATTTTGGTTGGAATCCTGGTGGAGCTATTTTTTATGAAATTCACTGCTAAGCGTGAAAGAATTTGTCTGCCTGCTGCCCTCAGTTCCCAAACATGGCATAATCCTTTTCCAGTGTTGTCCTCTCGCAAATGTTTATAGAGTGGTACAATATGGGGAAAAAGCTAACAGGGAAAGGGCCGTAAAGTATGTAAAATCCCTTCAAGTGGATCTCTCTAGTCGGTGCAGAAGGGAATCACAGGTGTTAACGATTGATAAGAGGGAAGTTGCGCATTGTCTGGAATTTTTTGCCATGATTTCATCTTGACAAATTTAATCTAATTTAATCTAATATTGACGGTGTTTTCCACCGTTAGGGATTGTAATTGATTGGTCACACACATTTGGTAGAAATTGTCTAGTAGATTTGTCAACATGGATCGGAATGTCTTTCTTTGCAAAGTAATTTCAAAGTTAAACTTGATGTAACTGAGTTCTTATGACCTCTGTCCAGATTTGACCTTTGGATTTTTAGGGATGTGGATGGGTTGCACCTCACTCTCCAGACCTAGTTTGAAAAATAGTTCAAGCTGCAACAATAACTGCTGAATATTTCTCAGTACACTGTACTGGTATTTCATTCTGAATCAAAACGCGGTCTTAAAGTTGGGATCTCTCCCTTCCCCTGCTGACAGGAATTGGGTAGTTTGAGGCAGCTGGTCCTGCACTACACCACTAAAATTATCTCCAACATGGTCAGTCCTCAATAACTACTTAATATTTCTCACTACTCTACTGATATTTCCTTCTGAATCAAAACGTGGTCTTAAAAGTTGGGTTCTCCCTTCCCCTGAGTGGGTTCAAGCCCACAGCCTTCTTAGTCTGATGCAGCTGGTCCTGCACTACACCACTAAAATTGTCTCCAACATGGTCAGTCCTCCGAGACATATTCCAGACACCTTTTGTCGCATCACTAATCAAAAAGTGTGAAAAGGGTTGGTCAGACCCATGATTAAAGGACTCGCACCCTCGGGCCATAATTTACTAATGTGCTGATTTTTCTTACCCTGACCGCCCGTTTGCATATGGTTCTCTTGAGGTAGAGCGTAAATTACTCAGATGGTCCTGGGGTGGACATCAAAATCACTCAGGGGTACAGACCTCATGTTGTTGCCAACCGATTTTAAACTAATAGCAGCAGGGTTAAATTTGGATGAAAAAGTCTGCTGCAGCGGCAATAGGGGTGTATTGTGGCTGGGTAGTCATACCCCAGTGTAGTCTCATTGTCAAATGGAACATCAAGGAACCTTCTTGAAAAATATTTAATATTATTTTCAATTGTCGCATCCGATTGTCCAGGTTCAGCTGTCGTCGATGTGAATCCATCACACATGTATCTTTCAAAACCAGCAATATCTTAGCCAATTGTCTATGGCATACAGGAAATGGTGAATTAACCAAAAATTCTTTATCTATTTCTTAGATAAATGAACTAATTCTTTAAATTGCCCAATCCATTACACTCATTTTAGATGGGGATTATAAGCATTATCATTTTATTTGTCATTTATACGACATTTTGGTGAAATATCTGATGCGGTCACGAGACCATTGTGTGGCGACATTATTATGCCACAATTTGTTCACTGATGGATTGTCACCTGGGTTGGATGATGCAGCATCTGAGATAAGGACTTCCCTAATTAGACCTACAACGAGGATTCCAATATTATGCAAAGTGTCTGATTTTTTTCATTTTGTATGTGATTTTTCCGTCAGGGCCGAAGCCATTGCACCATTGGCCCTAGTACGGAGAGGCCATCTCAAGCTACTCGAGTTCCTCACTAGGATGGGGTCTTTACGTGTCCTTGCAAAGGTACAAGCTACAAGGCACCACGGCTTAGTGTCCCATGTGACGGTCTGAGATCTAACTGATGGTTACAGTCACCCCCGGCATATTTGGACCATCCATGCCTGTTTCAGTAACATCAAGAATACCCAATATATTCTTGGTAACATACATGTATTTGTATTTACTTTCATATATTTCATGAAATAATGGTATCGATGCATATTTGGTCGCCAATTGGCAGTGCAAGCGTTTCACGTGAACACTTGCTTTTCGTCTCTTAACTGACCTGCTGATCATCAAACGGGCCTGTTGACACCCATCCATACTCTGCTCTATAATGGTTTGACGCTTCTGAACAACAAAAAAGTCAATCAGGTGTTTGACGTAAATACTACTTGTGACTAGATATGTATATGAGGAGCTTCAAGTTCTGTCACCTATGAATGTTCGGATTCCCGCCTGAGTAGGAGCTAACAAAGCTGGGATGGGCAGTTATCCTCTTCAGACCCTCAAGAGGTGCAAGAAAAGGTGTGAAAACTGTGCACAGTGTGGGGTAAACGCATCCCTTATTCGAAAAATGTTCACTGATTTGAGTCTTTCTGCTCAATTGCTTTGATTTGAATCAGGGGTGCCGAATCTTTCTTTTTGCTCACTTGAGGTGTTGTATCTTTATTGAATGCTTCCCAGTGAGACAAAATATTAATTGTAAAAGGTGTCTGTTTGAGATCCGGATCCCCACTGGAAGGGAATGGCTGGTCAAAAAAGGGCCCGACTCCCCCCTTGCGTTTGGTTCTCTAGGGTGGGAAATATATGAAAAGATGTACCCATAACTTGATGCAATTGAATGAATCCCCTGGAGGTGAGCAGTTTTTCCCAGGTCTAATCCAATTGCCTCAAATTAAGTTATGTTAGATTACATAGTGGCGTTTCTTTGCATAAATAATACAAATGAATGGTTGGGAGCTTGAAAGAACTCTTCAGCCATTCTAGCTTAGAAATTGTCACCTGATTTTAGGTAACACCTCAGAAAGGAAAAGAGGTAAGATGACAATAGGGAAAAACATCCAATGTAACAAATTGAAAGGAAGAAATAATCCTGTGTCAGGTGACCACAATGTTGGTCACATTATGTCGCTAAATAATGCTAGTTAGCTTTCATGTTGCTCAATTTTGTTCCAAGTCCCGGCAATAGCAATTAGGAAAATTGCAGGTCAGGGGATGCACTGATTTCAATGATTGCCTCCACTTCTGAAGAGATTGACTGTTAATGACCTAAATGTTGACGTAAGACATGTAAGACATTGTATGGTCCAGTGGTTTTGATATTAGGCAAACAGAATGACCCAAGCCGAAGACTTAGCATTTTAACTTGATATTGTCTGAACTTGTAGGATTCTGATGTTCACTGATGGCACATGCAACTCTTGTGGAGCATGATTGAAGCAGTAATGACGACCATAGAAAATCTTCCTCTGAATTTCTTTTGTTTTACAAGTAAAACGACGTTCGGGCTGGCAGTGTCTGTATTCACGCAATACATGTACTCTTGCTGGTATTGAGCTGACTATTTGCCAAATGCGGCACTGAAAACTTTTCTTCATCAAAATGACGAACTTAGGTTCGTTTTCATTATCACCAAACTGAGTATCTAAATTCGTCAAAATGACAAGTCCAGGTTCGTCATTTTGATGAACCCTTGTTTATGTTCGTCAAGAGTTCGTCGCAATGACGTACCAGAACTTTTGACGAATTTAATAGATACTCAGTTTGGTGATGGAAAACGAACCTAAGTTCGTCATTTTGATGAAGAAAAATTTTTCAGTGAGTAATGACGACCATAGAAACTCTTCCTATGAATTTCTCTTGTTTTTCAAGTAAAATGGCGTTCGGGATGGCAGTGTCTGTATTTACGTAATACATGTACTCTTGCTGCTGTTGAGCTGGCTATTTGCCAATGCAGATCAAGCCTGAACTTAGCTAAGTGCCAAAAATCAAACTCTTCTTCCCAATATTTTGGACTTCAGCTTGCACTCAGGCTAACATGCTGGACCTTGGTTTGAAGACGATGTGGTGTCTGCGATTTTTGGCCCTTTGACCCTTATTCTTGTCCTTCCGTGGTCCTCCACAGGTGTGACATATCTCATTAACACTGGTCATCAATCTTCGACCTTGTCCACACCGCTACTGTTTCCCCCTGGCCCCACACCTGAAAGGTCCTCCGCCATTGGTATACAAAAATCGACCCCAGCGGTCTTCATCGGTGCATAAAAATTGATAATTCTATTGTTTCATTGTTTGCTGAAAACAAAGTTAATGATGAGCCTCGAGGGCGGTGTCCCAACCGCTGATGAGTTTTTGAACAATGCCCGTCAGATTTTAGTGTGGTTAACATGAAAAAGACGGGAACTGATGAGTTTCAAATTATTGGGGATATTCAAAAAGTTTAATGGAAAAATATGGAAAGGTGTGGACGAAATTCTTCTCAACAAAAAAGTGCCAATGTCTTGTCTCCTGGACATGCCTGGACTTAATTAAATGACATTGTCATCAGAGGAATTTTTGTGTCCATGCATCTAGGAAATGGCGACTTCCGTGTGACCTGAACTAAACGTTCAACTCACACTGATGTACAGTCAAATGCACAGATGCTTTGGTATTCTTAGGTTGGATACACAGAGGCATTTGGTAAACTTTTTCGCCGTTTATCAAGAATGATGACTTCTTTTCTTATGGCTGCAGGGCCTAATAAAGCTTGTGCTACCGGTAATTAATTAGAATAATGATCATTAATTGTCAGCAGGCTATTTGTTCCTGCCGATAGTGATATCCTCGGCTGGCCAGAGACTAAAATGGAATAAAATAAAACATCTTAGTGGTCGCCTGAGGCTCGCTACTCAGCCCAGGTATTAAAGATTGGGCCAAATAGGAAACGATGCCCCTTACCCCCCAGCATCTCCAAATAATACAGGCTAATTGATTTCTTAGATTAATTACTGCATTAAACCTTAAGATTGATGAATACCTGTACTAAGAGGTTCGATACCTAGATATTTCATCTCCTGTATCTCTGGACAATGGGGAGTTGTGGCTTCAGGCAGTTAAGGAATCTAGATAGGACCCTATTAAGATCCCTTCCTCAGCAACCCCTGATCACTTCCTAGTTTTATGACCTGACCCTCTTTTAAACTAGAAAATGGGGAACGGTTAAGGCCATTAACGTGGAGGTGGCGTGCATGGCATCACAGGATTTTTCAAAAAAAATGCGCATGGGGCCTTTGGGGCTAGATTTGTCTTTCTCTGCTGTAGCATGTGGTGACTGTCAGTTTGTTCGCCATTGGCATTGAAAATTCAACGCATTCCGAATCACCGTCTGCAGATTGGAATCGCCATGTACATGTAGGAGCATCTAATTAGCTGTCTTTGATTCCATCAGCGCTCTGTGGTCACTTCCGCAAAGATCGTCAGCAATACTGTTTAATTGGAGATAAATTGGCAATTAGAAAGTCATTAAACATGGACACAAAGTCCGACCTTTGTTTAATGAGGGACATCGCTTGCTTGGAAACTGAGGATTTGTGGCAAGAAAAATCATCGTCTTGTCTTTCATCTTGCGGTTTATTAACCATACTGTCAACTGCAGGATTTTTAGCTCACCGGGGTGAGCTATTGTCGTGGTGCACCCTCCGTCGTCGTAGTTTGCAATGATATGTATCTAGGTACCCTATATAAATACAGCGATTTTCAGCCGGATTGGAATTCAAATATGGCCGCCAGTCGTCCATCTTGAAAAATGTGTGTACTTTGGCTGATATGTCAAGAACAATACCACAAAGAGTGTTCTAACCTGGTATGATGTTTCCCTGGAACATTTCAACTTGACACTTGTTATTCTTGCTTCTGGTACGTTCACCCAGGTGAGCACATGGTCCATTGACCATTTTTTCTTCATGTTGGCCGATTTGGCCTTGGAACCGAAGTGCTGGTTTGGCTGCATGTCAGTCTGCAAACGGAAACATGCTAAACACATCCTGAATCAGAATTACAACGAGGTGCACCATTCTGTACAACGAAAAACATCCCATAAGGTTCTTTTCTTTTGATGATCATCCCAGTATGTGATGTTAACACCATAGCTTCTGCCATATCATGATATAGTATCAGGACAATGTAATATTTCAATGATAGTTTCAATACCTGAACTAGCAGGGACTTCCTGACACAACCTGTCACGTAGTAGCTAGTCATCATTTTTCTCTGCCAGCTCCCTGTGTGGAAGGATGCCTGGTCTTGACACAAGATTTGGACCATTGGCAGGTGGCTGGTATTGTTGTTGTTATGACTTCAGCCTTTATTGACAATAGCGCATATGGTGTCTGGAGGCTTCGCGAGAATTTGAGGATAGGACATGGATGGAACTACATAAAGTAAACAAATGTGAAATTAAATGGACGAATCGTGAAATAAAACAGTCAATTGGCAATAAATTATTTTCATTCTAGGATGTAGTCACATTCTTTCGCCTGTGGTGCAACGAAGTTCCATTGTCCGGAAAACCTGTAAGAGCGGTTGTCGCAATTGCTATCATATAGCAAGATCATGCGCTTTGTGGTAAAAATTCTATGAAGACTCGGAAAAATATACAGGAGGTTATTATATTGGCACTCATAGGGGGAAGATGCACAAAGTTTTCACCAGGGTGCCACGTTATTATAGAAAAAAGTCTGTGCACGGGTATGTGTGTTGCTTCCGCCTTCAATAGAGATAACAAAGGGACAGGTACATGTAGCATGTTATGAATGACAGGATCACGGCATCATCGTCGTCTTGGCATCGTGCACCATTCATGCACAAACAATGGCCGACCTGCGGGACACCGCGTCGGGACAAAAGATGACAGAAGGGAAGATATCATAAAACATCTCGGCAGTGAACCAGAGCATACAGGATGCTTTTACATCCTTTTATCCTCTTATTCTATCACTTCCTAGCAAATGTCTACCTTCAGTATTTCCCTCAGTGAACCGCAGCTTTGTGGAGAAATTTTTCATTGAGAACTTTTCCTTGGGGAACTTTTTTATGTGGGCTGTTTAACTCGACACAACCGAAATAATGAGAAAAAAGTTAACCACAACCAGTGTATATTTGATTAGGGTACTTGTCATAGTTTTGCATTCACTATGCGGTATTTTGCCTCCCTAATTTCATTATAGTTTGTAAGCTGAACAACAGGTGGCGTTGTTGTGAGTTGGGTCATTTGGGGACCCTACAATGTAGGCCTACCTCCTCCGCAGTGCCGTGTCGTTCCGCATTTTGTGATGCTCCACCACTCAGTAACGTGAACCTGCCTGACCTCTGCGTTGGAGATTGGTGGAAACCCAGGACATTTTTCTGTTTTCAGTGCAAGATATACCCGGAACGAAAAGGCCTCCATGAAACAGTGATATTCATGATATCGATATATAACAATTCTTTTAAATACTTTACAGTACATGTACATGTAACTACGTAAGGGTGAATTAGTGAGATCTGTAGTGGCAGCTTCCTCATTTTGGGTTGTAACAATTAACATAAAAGCTGAACTAAACAGGCTATAAGACGAAATTCAGTGCCTTCAGTGGTTCAGGAACATTATTTTGACATAATATACGTCCAGAAATCTTCTTAGTGCCGCGGCCTATCGCTTTAACAGTTCACGTTTTCTAACCGTGCTTCATGAGAGGTTACACCTATGTTTCTAGTGACCCCCGAATTTGTCTCGTAGCAGCTCTGTTTCAAGTTTGGACGTATTGACACCACGACTCAATTAGTAATACATACCCCTACCAAACCTGTATTCAGGGAAGGGCCTTGCCATCCTAAAATGTAATTAAGTGGGTGTGTTCCCCTACAATATTTGCTCATGGCAGTGAACTATTTGAACTATATGGCTGCAAGTGCCCTCTGCAGGTGCATTCGAGGAAATTAGAGGACACTTGACGAATTCAGATGTTGTCACCATACAAATGGTAGTTCCGTATGACGTACCTGCTACAGGTGCACTGTTTCCCTCCAAATTAGTGCAGATCGAATGTCAGACATGGCATCACGAATTGATTGTGGATGCAGATCGTAGTAATTCGTTAAAGGGACCCTATAGGCAGTTAGCTAGGCTCATATCCCAGTGCGGCCACTTCATCACAGGTGGCGCTAGGAACTAACAAAGTACCGATTTGGGCTCAAATGTTGATGTTGAGTGTATTTTACCTGCAATACATTTCAGAGTTAGATTCTCACCCCAACTGACTGGTGTAATGAGCACATCAAAATCCCGAGGAGGCTGCCTGTAGGGTCCCTTCGATGCGTTGCCTACTAGAAAAGTCGCAGTATTTTGCGTCGATGCCTCTCTGATCAAACAACCTCCCTGAATGGTTATTTCATCTTTGTCGTTAATGAGCTTGATTCTGGTAGGTTGGCACCACCATGCCTCATATTAATTGCCTCTTAGTAATTGCAGGATTAACGGAGCACTATTTTACTTTTTAACCAAAATTTTACCAAACTTTTACTTTTACCAAAATTTGATCCGTCCATCAGCTAAAAAGTTATGGATGGTATGTACCATCTTAGAGAAAATTCCTTGTCTCCATGGGAAAGAAAACATGATAAATGCCTCTTGAAATGTAAACCCTAAATATGGAATCACTTTATTGTACATTTTTCGGTGAACTTTGGTAACTTGACTCTCTGTGGTGGCCAAGACGGCATTTTCTTTTTGTAACCGACCCCTTTCTCTGAACCTTGTCCTTTGCGCTCCGCCCCTGATTTATAGGGTTTCCAAAAAGTGCTATTACACAACGCATTTGTCAAGCACCTGTAATTTCTGCATTCTTCGAAGGCATTGCCTTTCCTTGTCCTTCCGTTGCCCTGGGCAAGCATTGTCCCCGGATAAAAAAAGCGCCGGCTATTGCGTATTACTCAAGAAAGTTCTCGGATGCAACTTTTTCTCATCCACCTGTTTCTATGGTTTGAAAAGAAATCTCAAACTTCTCAAACAAAATGATAATGTGGCACAGCGATTGGTCCATTGTCCGGTTCCTTTCGCAAGAAATTGAGTAATAGGAATTTCATGTTATGTAACGTCAACGTTGATGAAAGCTAAAAACGTCCAGGGGAGTTTCCTGTTGAATGCCATAACGAAACATTTGACACAATCGCACAATACTGACACAACAATTAGGCTGCAGATCAAAATGAGATGAGACCCTCCATTGAATTAATCGGAGCTCAATCAGCGGGTCGTTTCTCAGCAGAATGCAATGCGTTGTGCACCGATCATGGAAACAGTTCCATAGAATGTCGCAGTTTAGATACCATTGCTTCAGACGTCTGTTTATCATTTCGCCATCTTTTGAATTTCAAGTTTACAGCAGGCGGCAAGGATTTGCCGGGACATCATCACGACTACTGACCAAACATGACCGCACGTCTTCGTTACATCACCGACTAATTTTACGACGAAAATTTTATTAATCCACTATCTCCATAATGAGGGAAGCGTGACTGCACATGTCTTGGTGAATTCAACACGAACATTCCTTGCCTATTTCTGATTTCGTCTGTTTAATTAACAGATTTGTCAAGTTACATCTCTAAGTTGTTAAAATTCCTTGCCATTTATGAGTCAATCCTTGGCGCCAACATCAATTCTTTTACACTAAGAAGATTTTAATGAATCTTAAAGTAGATTGCAGTAAATTAACGATAAAGTGAGATCTATTAGGAAGGTTTAGAAATCAAACGGTAAACGTTAACGTCAACGTTATTTTCGTACCGACATTGCAATATAAAATCTGGTGAATGTGTAGTATGAAAAATAACGTTCCCCTAAAGTTTACGTTTATCGTTTGATTTCTACTTCCTATTTTTTCTTGCTTTATCGATGTGATTGTTTTGTGAGGATTTCACTGAAGAATTATGGGATGTTCAGACTTGAGGAGCCCTGATAGCCGAGTGGTTATCACGTCCACTCAGCAAGCGGCAGGTCCCGTGTTCGGATCCAGTCCGGGCGATGGGATTTCATTCCCGACTCTTCACGCCCGTCCATGGGACAGTAAGTCGTGGTGCCTTACCTTGTTTCTTTGCAAGGGCAAATAAAAGACCTCATCCAAGTGCGGAACATGAGTTGCTTGAGGTGGCCTCTTCCGTTCTTGATAATGATATGGCCTTCATGGCTGTCCATGGGACAGTATTAAGCAGTGGTGCCTTGTACCTTGTTTCTTTGCAAGGGCAAATACATAAACGACCTCCTCCAAGTGAGGAACACAAGTAGCTGTGAGGTAGCCTCTTCCGTGCTTGATAATGCTGTGGCTTTCATGGCTTTGACCCTGACGGAAAAATCAAGTCCAATACAAATACAAATACAAATTCAGATGTTTTTTTATGATTCATGCCGGCCATTTTGTACATGGTACTGAAATGCATTTCCAGATAGAAATTCTATTCTGTGAACCTGCTGGAATGTTTGTAGAACCGATTCTCATCAGTATCACTGAGGTCTATTTCCTGCCTAGTAACCCACCTTGCAGTGGATGGTGTTGAAAAATAATGCCACCTGAAATGGATAGCGCGTGAAGAGGCACTCTCGTCTTGGTTACGTGAACTGTAATCAAGCATGTGGTCACCAGAAAGAGGCTGTGCACTTTTCTCACCTTCTCTTCTGAAGAGTTCGGTAAGGATTCGCTACAGAGCGATTTGAAAATAGATCGTATTGAAACCTAGCGATTGTCAAACGCAGCGTGAGATAGTGTTACGCAAGGTGCAACACAAACGTGTCTAAAAGGACACTGTCTGGCATTGTTACGTGAGGCTAATAGCTCCTTAAGGAAGTGGCGGTTGCTTCTCATTATTCTGGCGCGGTTTTCAAATAGGCTGCCCTACAAACTGAACAAGGTGGGAATTCGTCCGCTAGTTCTCACATTCCTTCTCTTAGAACATTTCAAAATTTTGACCCTTTGATTCTTTACGTATTTGATTCATTACGTGTCAGCCCGGGCGTAACAGGGGCCTGTTTCATAAAGTGAATTTGAGCTAATGGTACCTTTAACCAAATGGAAAATGCATTGAAGTTAAAGGTACCATCAGCTTAAAGTCACTTTATGAAACAGGTCCCAGGCTGACAGCATCATTTTTCATCTCCAAATCGTGGTTACGAAGTTGTTGTCTGAATACATTATTTCAGTATAGGCCTAGGGCTATTGTTTACATGTATATTCGGTTCTTTTGTTGACGGCAGGTGTCATCAAACAGGACGCCTCAGCCGAATCCTGGTATGAGAAAACTAATGGTTCATTGGTTAGATTTAGATTCCACCAGAGAAGATGTAAAAAGCCAGTCTTCTTATCAGACAGGAACATGTAGGATGAAATTGCTTTCCCTTAGTTGGTGGAGATATATACAGGTGATTTGGCTTTGTTGACTCAGGTTGAGACGGTGATGAACAGGTGTTTTGGAAAATTCAGGTGAAAACAGTTCCTTCAGTAGACATGGTAGATGCAGCGAATCCTTGGTGGTCCAGTCCCAGCCTGGTAAGTGGGTACTTCTCCATTAGAAATCCTATCCCTTCACTTCGACAGGTCTCAGACTGTGATTACCTAATGTTCGGAAACATCAAAATGGGATTCTATTTATACACAGGCTCTGGTATCAAAGTTATGTGTCCACCTGTCAGGATTTCAACACCAAGGAGGGTTCATGTCCTGCTGCAGATTTCGATACTGAGGCCAAAGCTATTTAATGCACTGTGTATTGTCCCATTTGATGGCTGTCTGTACAAGAACGGTCCCTAATACTATAAGTATAAATGTACAGTAATTTTTTAAAACTCATCTGACTGCTACAAATTCCAGACGAATGGACTGAGAACTGTAAGTGTAAAAATGGCAGGATTTAAGAAGATAAGAGGAATATTTGCTTAAAATACTCCTTGAAATCTCAAAATACTCCTCCATTCCAGAACTGAAAGGGTGAAATAATCCTTGAGATGAATCAGTTTGCAATACTTTACTAATGCAATACTCTGAAAAGTGAAAATACTCTTCAAATTCTGAAGAGAAGTGTATGATACTCTTTGCCGTCCAAAATCATCTAAAGCCCTGAAACGGTTTCTTTCCTTCATGTTTGTGCTTCAATTCCCCGATAAAATTGAACTTACACCATCTACTTACTTCAGTCGCTGATTTTGTGAATCGTACTGTGTGCCTGTAGAAGGGATTTATAAGGTTGCTGGCAAAGTTTTTTTTCCTTCAAAGCATCATTGAATGAAGGTCGATAATAGTATGACATTCACTTCTGATCTTCTTGTAACCGTGAAATTCACGACATGTACCCCAAGGAAATCCTTTCCATGCTGTCACACCTAGCCCCAATAGTCATTTTGGAATCCACACTCACGTTATGTCATCATGCCCCTCTCAGTGAGGCTGATGCTAAATATCCAACTTGTTCACCACACAAAAGCAAATTATGTTGGAATCCTGCTGATTTTATTGTGCTTGAAGTTACAATGTGGAAATGTTGAATATCGTTTTACATAGTTGTTGGGTTCTAAATAGATAAAACAATGACATGGGTGCATTTTGACAGATTTGTTGCAGCCTGTCATGGGAAATTTCCCAAATGTAAATGCGGGATTTAGAATTATTGTGTAGGCTTGATATCAAATGTTTCTCACTTTGCTGCGATGTAGGTCAAGTGGATTACAATGTCTCTGGTCCCACTTTTAGTTTCTGTGACCACTGTGTGAGCATGGAGAAGGGAGGGAGGGAGGTTTTGAAAAATTCTTCCCTGCTCCCTTGGTATCCACTTCCTGTAGGCCTATTTTTCACTCTTACCTAGTATATTACAATGTGAAGGCAACATACGCATTTGTAACGTCGATTGCAGGTGTCTTATGGAAGCAGGTGTCTGAGGATGCAACAAGCCGATTTTGAAGTTGGGCTGATGGGTTTGAGAACGTGGAGAAGGGAGGGAAATTTGGAAATAATCTGCCCTGCTCCCAAGGTATTCATTCAGAAGTGCTTACAAGTATGGGGACCTTTTTCGATCAGGTTTGAAAATATTCATGAAAGAACCTTTGGATGTCCATTGTATGGAAAATGATATTCACATCTAACAAACTTAATTTATATTTAAGTTCTAACCATGAAATCTGTATTTTCCCTCTCATCTATAGGCCTATTACATTGTGAAGGCAACATACGCATTTGCCATGCCGGTTGCAGGTGTCTTATGAAGCAGGTGTCTCAGGATGCTACAAGTTGTGGGTCGTGAATCTGGGCTTCTGTCTGTTGAATACCAGGGAACAAAGTCAAAAACCCACTTTTAACAAACATCTTGTTATATGCTACAAAAATGTTTTGTCCTTGAATTCCCTGTATGCTCACTGCACTGCTGCAGTAGGGTTTGCCAGCAGGAGGCATTATTCCTTTGGGGTAAGAGTACGCACTGCTGTCCGAAGTGGGACACCCACTAAATCACACACCCCAGTAACAGATACAGGAACAAGTATACTGTAATTTAGTTCTTTCACCAACAAAATAATATGTTTACAGCGTATTTTAATTTTCGAAATTTTGAAAGAGCAGTTTGAAGTTTTTCAAGAAATCATAGTGTGGCATGCCCTGTTATTAGGGCTAAAATCTCGGCAAAAATTTTCGACCACCTGTGGTTGACTATTTTGTGAAACTGTAACGCAGGTCGCACCATATGGGTCACTGAGTTGGGGGTGGTTGTGATTGATAAAAACTGTTCTAGGTCTCTTTCAATGCTGTTTCTTTGTATAAACCCACGATTTGTCTGTGTGTGGATTCTAAAAAAGTCCCCAGGAGAATCGAGGAGGAAATTATGCGGGTCAATTCAACCAGAAATTTTGGCATTATTATCCTATTTGTCAATGTTTACTGCTACCGGTACTTGCGGTGTTATCGAGTCATTTGTATCAGACTTTGGTTGTTGACAGTGGTTTCTTATGAGATCAGAGATAAAAAATGGGCAATGTCCCGATGAGACAATGAACGCCCCTGACATCCTCCCTATGCCCTTGCAATGAACTCTTGAAACCTAATTTTTCTTTCTGCTATAATTTTTCTTCATCGATGCAGAAGAATTGAATTTTTTCCATTCTTCCATATCCTGTTAAATGGTCATTTTATCTATGGAATCCATCGACATACTTTCCCCTTCAAAACAGGTTCATTTGTGAAATGTGGTTGATGGTCAGTGCCATTCATGGCATCTTTAATGGTGCATTAAGAGGCAGACAAAAACCCGCCCAAAAGTATCATTTAAGGACAAATCCAGTAACTCCCATTTCGCATTTTTAAACGCATTTATCACCCCAAATTTGTGTTTCATGTCAGCCCTGAGTTTTGACCATTTTATGTCTCACCCCATTCGATTTCATTTTTCGGAGTCGTTTGAGGTCAGAGGGAAAGCCCAGTTGATTTCCCAGGAACGTATCGTCGGAATTCTGATGAAAAGTAAACTCTAATTCGAAGGAGTAATTGGTTTTTCAAGTTGTCTTTCGTTTTCCCGCTGATATCACTGTGCAAATTCTCTAAAAATTCTCGCAAAATCTGTGATTATAATCTAATTCATTGTTGACCAGTTTTCAGGTCATGGCCCCGGAATAATCTTGTGCAAGGGTCAGCAACTTCCTGTCCTTTTCCATTCATCCCACATTAAAACGCTTGAAAATTCACTTTCCTTTTTCCTGGTTCCAAATCCCCTCCCACTAATTCATATTTTGGTCCAGGGTTGAATATTTCCTATCAATAATTTAATTCCTCTCATAAAACGGGTCTTTATTTCATTTGATGGCCAGCTTCTTTCTGCAGTTCCTTTCTATAGTTCTGCCCTTGTGTAAAGACCGAGTGTCAGGTAAAGAGATTGTATCCATTCATGATAGAATCTTGCATTGATGTGAGGTCGTCAAGTCGGGAACTATGGTCTCTGCAACAATTCCTCCCACAAGTCTGTTGTGTCCATTTCATGCTCACAAAATAGAAAAGTTTCCCTTTCTTTTATTCGAACATTACAAGGTCGTAAATTCATGGCCTTTACTTTGAGAGAAACTGGAACGTGGCATTAAACTTCCTTGATCTTCCTTGCTCTGGTAGACAACAGGTCATAACTTTATTTCCTATACCAGGCATGCCAGTGTACACCATTTTGCCCAAGCACTATTGATATTGTACGTTTTGATACCCAGTTATCCAACATAGAGCACAAAAACGACACACAAAATGTTAAGAGGCGTAAAAAAGTCGTCTCCGAATTTCGCAAATTTTCGACCCCAACTGAGGAAGACCCCGATTGGGGTCGAAAATTTGCGAAATTCGGAGGCGACTTTTGATACCCAGTAGCATTTTAGTCCAGCATCAATGTGCAGCAAACTTTGGAAGAATCATCAGAAAGTGTTTGAATTTCGTCATCCAAATAATTGTTCCTTACATTTATTTCATTAGTAGTGAAGGAAGATACTAGTGTTGTTTTAGTCGTTTAGCTGTGATCTCCTTCGATCACCACCTGTCATGGGGTAGTAAACATAAAGTCGTCTCGGAATTTCGCAAATTTTCGACCCCAACCGGGGTCTTCCTCAGGCACTTGCTAGCTGAGATCCCAGAAGTGCTTTCTATCTACTAAAGTGCCTGAGGAAGACCCCGTTTGGGGTCGGAACTTGCGAAATTTGGAGACGACTTTATGTTTACTATCATCATCTTGTGTGTCATTTTTCGTGCTCTATGTTGGATATCTGTCATGACGTACGGGTAAAACAGGGTTATTGCACCACAAATGGTGATCAGAATGAGATTTTCAAAGCATCGTGGCTCATTTCCTTATGCAGTGAGTTTGGCAATAATATCTAACATGGATCCATCACCTCTGGGTCTTTTAGTAAATTCGTAAATTTTGGATATTGAACTCATTCTCACAAACTTTCTGTATTGTATCTTCTACTCTGAGGTCATGGGGAGATCGAGTTTCAAACCAGCCTTGGGTCAATCTGGTCTAACCTGACAACCGCAAAGTCTCCACGGTGGATTATTTCGACTCCTACTTTGTAAATCTATTCACCTCTTTACTTTCTTATGATTTACCAGTCGACGTTGTGTTTTGGGTCGATCTATTATATTTTTGCTGAGCCTGAGGATAATCCATCATAGGACAATGGATACCGTATTCTCAATGATGCCTCTTGGTTTTATGCATCATTTTAATGTTTCCAATCCTTTCAATGTATTTTATTGTGTTGTTTGACATGACAGATCATATTTCAAAATCAGTCGAAACAGTTCCCCTCCAAGATGACACACTTCTCACCTCGGTTGGAACCACATTGTCACCAATCTTGCTTTCTTCCTTTGGCCATAATTCATCGTCCAAGAGCCTTTGGCGAGTCGACAAACTTTTTTGTGGGCCCCGCAGCCTGCTTCCCCTAACTCTGCCCCTTATTGTGTGGATATGTATCCACTTCCTCAACGACAAGAATGAGACTACCTGAAATGCTGAACAAAACATTTTGGTGAAGATGCATGTACCTGTCTCATTTAAGTCTTATCTTAAAGATCTTAAATGCTAAAGAGGAGCAATAACGCGTAATTGCTGTTGACTTTAAAAGAACACTGACGTGGTGATGAGTTCTGGTCACGGTCCTAATTTCTAAAAGGTTGTTGTTGAACAACATTACATATACAACAGACATGGTATACGGTACAAAGATAATGTCGTCTAATGCGGTCCATACAACATCAATACTATTGCACAATATGGGGGCCAAATGGAGTCATGTTGTTCTGGGATGATGGGGAGAAAAGAAAAGATCGCAGTAATATTGTCCATTTTGATCCTCATATTGTGCAATAATATTGATCATGTATGGACCGCTTTAGCTCAAAACAACACTACAACAGACATGATAACAATAGTTGTGTCGTCTTAGCTGAAATTGATGTTATCTTAATTGTGGTGGCGAATTAAAGTTGTCTTGTCTCCTATCCTATCTTCCGATCACTTCAGTACACTCGACTTTTTAATCGCTCATCATCGGATTTTGTCCTTTTTTGTCTCATTGTATGGAATTTTAAGATGAAGTCAAGGAGGTTATCTCTGATTGAGCTAGTACATCTTACCGGATCAGACCTATTATGTCATTTATGCTCCGACGCTGGTGAAGAAGCAGAGCGTCTTTGGAAAGTGGTGGAATTCCAATGGGTCTTGTCAGTGTTTCTGCCAGGAATTTTTGGGGGGGACAAAGAGAAAATTTGACAGAATTCTTGGTCAAAAACACAAATTTTGACTATTTTTAACTTTTTAAGGGGGATATACCCCCTCGCTGGCGGAAACACTGCTTGTGGTAACCTGTTCAGTTCATGTTGTTGTACCTGTCATTGCCTGTGTGTGGTTTAATCTGTGCACCTTCCAAGTAAACATTCTCCTGCCCCAAAACCTTCGGTCTGTGGTGAGGAATGTCAAGCTGATGACCAAAATTTGAGAAGTTGGTCACCTAATTTATGAGGATGCTCAAGTGTGAACTTTGTGACATGAATAAGCAGATGCCTTGACTCGAGTGTGAGCCGAGACAAGTGCAGTATGAAGAACCATCACACCTCGGTTCACTGGGCACAAGAGGAATGACATACCCTTCAAAATATCGACATCCTGATGGTTGGGGATGAAAAAAGATATACGTTTTTACTTGCCCTTTTGTATACATGTAACTTAAAAAAATGTATAACAACTTGGGTTTCAGTTTGTCCCGTCTGACACCTTCGATGAAGTAGATTCTAGGCTATAGGCTTAAGTAAAATAAAAAAAACTTCTCTGTATTGCCAGATTTGTAGCAAAGTGAAAAACACAGCTATCTTATGAAATGCACTGTAAAGAATCCACCCAGGGGTACTGGGTACAGGGAACTAACAGGGTACAGCAAACGTACTCCGAGGAAGGCGGACCTACTGCCAAAAATATTCCATGGCGATGGGTTCTACTTGGTTATTACCTTGGGTCCTCCGGACCCATGGCGTTTGTCATCATGAGTACAATCAGCAAAGACCATGGGTACTTTGTACCCATGCATATAAGAAAATTGAACACGGAATTTACCCATGTCCAACATGGACCAACTTGTTTTTACACTGTGGACACTTGGACATGACTCCACCCTCACTTAGGCATTTGCATGCTCACGGTATTATCAAATGTGTTGGTACATGTATCTTCAATATGTGGACAAGAAGAATGTATCTTTTTCTCTTGGCCTTAGGGAAAAAATTCTTAACCTCTTTCATTTTTGAGAGCAACCAAAATGGAATTCCTCTTCAGATGTGATGTTTCAGACTGTTGGTAGTCATCAATGACTCTTGTGGGAGTGAAGGAGGGATTATTCTATTATAAAAGTACGGATTGCATCCATCAAGGATATGAATGGTAGCTGAGATGTGAAAAAAAACTTCGCGCTTCTATTATTTGATTTTTTTTTCAATGAATGATTTGTTCCATTAGTTCAAGAAGTTTTAGATGGCAAATTTTATATTCCTCCATTCATTCATTCATACGTATATTAACTCAAAAGTTTGGTGTACCACTAAACATCAGTGTTAAAAGGACACCTTACAGACATTGATATCCAGAAAATGATAGTAAACATAAAGTCGTCTCCGAATTTCACAAATGTTCGACCCCAACCTGGGTCTTCCTCAGGCACTTTCTAGATCGCAGAAGTGAATAAATTCTGGGATCTCTACTAGAAAGTGCCTGAGGAAGACCCCGTTGGGGTAATTTTTTAAATTTGGAGATGACTTTATGTTTACTATCTTACAGACGTTTCATTACACTTCTGGTAGCACGACTTGAAAGTGCCAGCCTGAAGAAGACCCCGGTTGGGGTCGAAAATTTGCGAAATTTCTGGAGGACGACTCCTTTTATTATATTACAGACATTGAAATACATAAGAGGGGGAATGAGCATCAGGATCATCACTCAGAATATGACCTATAGCCTCTTTTTTTCACAATTACGACTTAATCACGACTGGTTGACAGGAACAACGTACAGTAAATTTACCTCATCTTCTTTCCCATCACGGTGGTTCGGGAAGAATTAAACCAGCATCACTGCAATTGAAGATGACAAAACAACGTGTTTGCATGGTGTAACTTTTGACAATGCCTGCCGACCTGTTACTCAACAAGACAGGTTGATGAACCCGCGCCCCTGGGCTGCCACAATGGACCCTGACAACTCCAATTAATGAAAGGGTCTCATCCTATAGGAATCGTGGTTAAGGGATACACTTGATGTGAGGCACTTCACAGGAGTGAGTCACTGCAATCAATGTTTGGCGTTTTTATCTTCGCCTTCGCTGGTTGGTGTGTCACTCTAGTTGATGGTTTCATCACGCACGAATTTGGAGATGCAGACATGAAGAAAACATCAACAGGGAGGAATATCCACTTGCATGAATATCTTGAATGTAACTCGGCCTTCCTGGGTGTCGGCCTCGCACTTTTTTGAAGTCGATTAAAAATCCGGTGGTAGTGGGCAATAGTGAAGGATGACCTTGTTAGGAGACTGAGGGAGTCTACATGAGTATAGAGTATAGCAGAGTCTGTAGAGTTTTGAGTGTATGGAGTATAACAAAAATAATAAAGTAGAGTTGGAAATCTTGAAAAAGGAATAAAAGCGCTATGGGACATTAAAATATGTATACGGAGAATTTCGCCCTAAGTTACTATTTTTCAAATATTTTATCTCCACACTTTTTATTTCAATTATTTCAATTTAGAGTATAGAGTCTACATGAGTAGGCCTATGCAAATTAACTTATCAAAAACATGTTTTGCTTATGCCCCATGAAAATTATTTTCCACCAACAGAAATTCAAAATGGGTATATTAATATGAAAAATTCAAGACAAGGACACTTGAATGTCTATTATAGGCAGGTCTATAAATTGTAGATTTTAAGTGTAAGTGTCTTGCTTCCGCGAAATGCCTCTCTTTCTCAAAGAGTTATGAACCCATTGACATGGTACTGATACCGCTCATGAATAGATACTGCCCATGTCAGCATTTTCAACTTCTTCATGAACTGTGACAAAGAACTTTTTGAGACTGCCAACCAAGGCTTGAGTAGAGATTGAAAGAGGTTTTGCCCCCTCCTCCAAGCTTGGTGCCCTATATACCCAAGGTTACATTCCGAAACAACACTTTACGCCATGACAAGTACATTCAGACGGAATATTGGCTCACGCCAAAACCAGTCGCGCAGGAAACGCCTTGTAAATTTGGCAGCAACGACATGCAATCATTGTCTAGGTCAGTGGCATCCAGAACAAAACGCTTTCTTTGGAGTATTTCCTCTTACCTGATATAGTCTGAAATCAATGCATTTCATTATCAGGTGAAATCAACGGTTTAATTGAATGTGAAGTACTCCGTGAAATTCATGACGCTGTGTCATGAAGTAACCAATGAGTAGGCTATTTTAATGGATTATTTTCCGGATAAATATGGAAGGGAGTAAGAAATAAAAGTGGAAAATATGAAGTGGGAAATTTTGGAAAAATTTTACGCGAACTTTTCAATTTCTCAAATTGGGAGAAAATTTTTCCCCATTTTGAGAAATTTTCTTAAAATGACATGACATTTTGTCTGATTTTCGAGCGATATTTCTCAAAATGGGAAAAAAATTTCTCCCAATTTTAGAAAATGAAAAATTCGCCCCAAATTCCCAAATTTCCCACTTCTTGTTTTCCACTTTTATTTCTTACTCCCTTATGGGGGCCTTATCGAAATTGTGGGGTAAACTCTGTAGTGCAATAATACCGGAGTAACTTAGCTCAAATCTCAAGACTTGTGTATGCATTAGAAATGTAATGTATTCGAGCACTAGCTGACCCTGGTAAACTTGCAAGTCAAACCATATCACATCAGTTCTCACTGACTTCAGAGTTACTTCAGCGACTGTCCGCTTTTCCCGACGCCCCTTATTCGTGTCTAGTTGACCCATTTAGTCCCCAGGTGTCTCTACTTACAAAAAGTGTCCTGATCGACTTGCATCGCGAATTCCAATAGATCGATGTGAAGAAGCCTGTTCCTGCGCAAGCAGATGACACACACCAAGTGCATCATTCTGTAGAATTAATAAAGCACGAAAACACGCAGATTATACCAAAATAAAGGTAATTCTCATCATTTCTGTTAATGTATGCTCAGTCAGGTTTATGGTTGAATTAAAGGGAACTTTCCTTTGGTCGACGACATTTTGAGGATGGTGGATGCAAAAATTTATGGAGAAGCGATACCTGTATTGTGTTCTCTTTCACTGTAGGTCCGCGTTTTCTCTTTAGAGGGAGTCGCGTGGTCAGTGCCATGATCCATGCATTGGATTGAGGCTGTTTGATTCCACTTTGAAATTCAGACGAAGCGTTATACACTCAGCCAATACTCCTTTAATTTCTTAATTTTCTGAGCCCACAATGCCTGTGAATCTGCTTTTAGGAATTGGTTCGGTGATGAGAAACCGGGGAACAGGTCTGGGAAAAATATGCTGTTTCTTATGAAATAACACAGGTCATGTGAAAATTGTTGAGTGTCATACACCTTGTATGAAAGAAGATTGAATTGACTTATTTATTCGATCCTTTGAGATGGATTCTATTCTGTCGTATCGAACAGACAAGTGGCTTTTTCTTCCTTCAACTCGGAGTGCTCTTCTGTTAATTTGATCATCTACAACTGACTGTCGAACGATGGAATGCAATATTTATTCTCTGTTTTATGCAGACTCCAAGCACCTCAAATTTTGGCCAGTCTAATCAGACCCCACCCTGATCGTTCAGTGCCCCCAATATGTTTCAGGTTCGTGCCACTATCCAAGGGCTTCCAGAGCTGAAAGGCTCATCACTCTCGATTCCCAGTGTCACCCTCGTTAATTACATGTACATGTACATGTACTTGAAACATACGGTAGCCTCCTTGTGGCTTCTGAAAAGGATGGCCGGCAGTTCTTTGCATATACAGTGGAACCCCTCTAAGTCGACCACCCATGGGACCGGAGCGAAGTGGTCAGTTTAGAGGGGTGGTCACTTTAGCCAGGTTGAGATGAGGGGGGGCACTTTGATTGCTACCTCATGTGATCAAAGGACTTTGATTATGATGATTAAAATGTGAATTATGGCCAGGAGCCTCAATAACAAATGAATACCTTCACAAAATCTTACACTTTGGAAGCTTGGTTTAGCTTGGCTTTGGTGTTTGGCCCAGAAGATCATTCTGACCACCTCCATATTCTGACTACATGTACATTTGTACATGTATTTCAAAAGAGCCCATGTTCAAATGCATACAATTTTGTGGTCGTGGTCAATTTAGAGGGGTTGAAATGAAGCTTGGGACCCACCATCTGGGTGGTCACGGTCGGGGTAGAGGGGTGGTCGACTTAGCTAATGGAAAATGTGAAGGATTTCATTGGGACCGACAAAAATCGGTCAGTTTGGAGGGGTGGTCAAGTAAGAGGGGTGGTCAGACTGAGGGGTTCCACTGTA
>NMRB01002338.1:95406-111854 GCA_002633025.1 Notospermus geniculatus
TCGTCCTCCAGAAATTTTGCGAATTTTCGACCCCAACCGGGGTCTTCTTCAGGCTGGCACTTTCAAGTCGAGCTACCAGAAGTATATACTTCTGGTAGCTCGACTTGAAAGTGCCAGCCTGAAGAAGACCCCGGTTGGGGTCGAAAATTCGCAAAATTTCTGGAGGACGAATATATGAAGTACATTTATATATATACTTCTGGTAGCTCGACTTGAAAGTGCCAGCCTAAGACCCCGGTTGGGGTCGAAAATTCGCAAAATTTCTGGAGGACGACTTCGGTTATTATATCGCTGATGAATAGGACATCAGGTATCAAGTGTGCTAGTCAGTGTTATCAAACAAGGACTGTCGTGAAACGTAAATGTAACGTAAAAATCATCCCATATTGTTTTGGACAAGGATCGCCACTGATCATATAATTATTAAGGCTGTGATCCCCCTATGTGCTGTGATGGCTGATGACGGACAAAGTTTTGAGCCAGTATAGCAACAGTTCGTACGAATCTAGGCGCTAAATTGTAGGCTCTGGTGGCAGAGTTCGTTTTTTGTTATATTTTTATCACTTGAATATGAAGAGATTGATAAATGTATTATCACATACCCTCAGCAACCGGTTGATCCTTTCATTGGGTATTATCAGCAAATTAACTCAGAATTCTCATCCAATTAGATGGTCTTCAAATGAAACAGTGGTAGAAAAATGTCACACTTGTAAACTGTCACACCCACGCCGCCAACGAGTTGGGTGTTAATACGAAGGATTATTAAGGCCGTCCGCTAGGCACAGTTGGTAATTTATTTACATGTAGGTGTGTAATAATTACTGAGACAAGGTTCATTATAAGATAAGGTCATCATTTCCCCTGGACGCATGATTGTACCTTACTGAAGTGACGTGTGATAAGTTCGTTTAAATAGTTGACCAGAAAATGCTTTGCACTCATTTTTATCCCTCAGATTTTTGAAGTCAAATGTTGTGTAAACAGTAATGGGCGCACACCTTTATGTATTAGCTCTAAGTGTGAGGGGCTTTTGTTTTAAATGTGCAGACCACATGGTGGTAATTTGTCAAAAACATATACAGTGCGGAAAGTGCAATACGTACTCCTTCCATGTAGTGGAGCATATTCTAAGAAGTGGTGCACGACTTAATAAGGGACTAGGCGGTCAGCCACTTATGGCTTGGGATGATTGTCCATGGCGGAATCAGGCTAAAGTGTCGGGGCTTTGTGGATTAAGGAAAAATTAATGGTTTGGGGGGGGTTAATCTGTCATAAATCCGAAACCTGCCCCAATTCCAGGTCGCAGTGTAGCTCTCTTGGTAACATACGGGAGAGGACAAATTAGGCTAATTGAAAAATTCATACCATCAGAAAATTCATACCATCATCTATGGGCGGTATTTTCCGCCAAAATCTCAAAGAGGGATATGTTCAAGGAGGGAAGTCCAAAGTGGGAAGTCCAAAGAGGGAATTTCTACGTTGTTTCCATTAGAATCACAAAGGGAAGTTCAAATTGGGAAGTTCAAATTGGGATGTTCAAATTGGGATGTTGAAAGTGGGATGTTGAAAGTGGGATGTTCAAATTGGGAAGTTCAAATTGGGATGTTCAAAGAGGGATGACCCCCCCCCACAAAAACTGAAATCTGTACAGGTAAACGATATATTGGGGTAACTGATCCTGATTTCCTAAAATTGGTGTAAAGAACCAGCTCTCGTTTTCAGAACCGTGCAGTAATCACAGCAATAGGTTCATTAGTCTTGTGACAAACCACAGTCCATTTGGCCACCTAGTGTGCTCAAACCAATGGTCTTCCTTACGTGTTGTCCGCAGTTTTCCACCTGTTCGGGTAAGGTGCAGACAACTCTACTTGACCACAATCCCTCTTGTGTGCTCTTACACACCGACAAATATCTAAGTGTAGCCGTAGTTATCTGTGATCGTTGAGTACTGAGATAGTTACTTTTCTTATGTTACTTTTCTGGTCTCTCCAACTGAAAAGTGCCTGAGGAAGACCCGGTTGGGGTCGAAAATTTGCAAGATTCTGGAAGTTGACTTCTTGATATTTTTTTTCTTATGTAGACTACACACTATCAAGTTGTCGTGATGTCTTGCTGGGATACTTTCCACTTGCCAATATCAGGCCTTTTGCACGCAGTCGTTCGATCCGGTTTGAGGCCAGTTGGCACTTACTTTTTGTAAAATGAAACAATGAAAAGGGAAGGATGGTACATGTCGCATAGCTTTTTTACGGTTCAAAAATCAAGTGAACTGGCCTCGATCGACTCCCTGTGAACAGGGCATTGTCCCTGAGAAAGATTAAAAACAAGTTATTGATATAAGCTGGGAGGAAAACCAGATGCTGGTAATCAGTAAATGACGGTGATTAGAATCCAAAACACGTGTAAGGGATCAAGTGAATCTGTTCTGCACCCCTACTTGACTCTTCGACAATATTTGTGTACGTCAAGGATGGTTAATTACGTCCGGTTCAAAATAAGAAGAATGCACCATGTGCATCGTTTGTACAGTAAAAAGACTGTCTTGTTTGCTCAGGTTTTGTGAATCGATGGTGCATAATAAAAATAAAGGGAGCAAGCACCGTGGTGAATGGGGGCACTTAAAACAAACCGGGCACATTAAGGGACAAACTCTTACGAAAAGAACACTGATTGTAATGTATACATTCATGACAATGAGTGATTGTTGTTCCATCGCACCTGTTGCTTAGTTTGGTATATATTTTTTTCGCCCGAATGCACCATCTTTGGAAGCATGTATATATAAAGAATCATCTTTTGTAATAAATTCATAAAGGGTGGTGGGATATCAGTGTAGTACATATAAGTTAGGCTTTGTCGGAGCCAGCCGTAAATTTTGCTTTTTGCCTGTCTTGTTAAAATGCATTTGCCAGGGTTTGCACGTGCATTCACCTCAGTCTTTGCGGTTAATACATGTACATGTATAGGCTGTGAAACAGGTTAATTCTCACGAAAGCAAATAGGCCTATTTTAGTTATATTCATTCGAACACATACATGTAACTGAATTCACAACCTCAGGAAAACAAGTGCATTTCTTCCCATGTTGCTGAAAGGGAAATATTTCGATATTTCCAAACGCATTGTGAAAATACAATTATTATCCAATACCCATAACTTGTCAAACAATGTTGTTCGAGAGTTTTGATAAAATTCACATGGGGTTGTCTGGGAAGCATATACAGGAGACATCATGTACAATGCGACAATTTGTCACTAAAGTATGCAGCCAGTCAAGTGCGGTGGGAGGTTTGGATGGGACAAAGCCAGGCGAGGTTCACCCGTTGTTCCAGAGGTCCTTCCCGTGCCTTGCAGAATGAGACACCAAAAGATGGGACGGGATAATTACAGTGTCCATGTGTGGTGGGGTCATGATACTACAGACCAGGTGCTCTGCATCATTTGCCTTTGTTTCCTTGACCAAGGTCATTGTTGGGAGGACAAACATCCTCAGATTCCACCGCACAAAGGTCATCCTGGGCTTTGTGCCCTGACATCGATTTCCTTTGCTCGCGGCAGCAAGGTGATCGCACGACTTCCGCAGGTTCTGTGAGATGACCACTGACCTGACGCTAGACGCGGGCCAGTCACATGATATATTGAACCATTTACCACGATTTGAGTATTGTCCATTAATTTATATTAAACGACGCTGGACGCATCTCGGAAATAAAGAGGATGCAACGGAGATGAACAATACCACTGACCATGGTCAGTTTTCTATTGAACAAATCTCAAACTCCGGACAGTTATTGAATCGGACCTGGAGAATTTCAATGAAAGATTGAGTATTCAGATTCTGCATTCTTTATACATTCAACAAGCAAATATTTAAAGGGGTCACAAAATCTGATGCCTCAGGTGCGAACTTTGTCTAGATGCCAAGAAGCATCGCGAGTGATGTTTTTGTCATGCAGTTTCACTGAAGATGGATGCTGGCAATGAGGATTATCAAGAGAGGAAGACAGAGAGACACTGTCCAAACATAGGTCAGAACAAAAATCAACAGAAGGGATTTGATCGTATGCTGCTATTTGATGCTGGGATAATACTTCTACCGAGTCGTGTTCAGCATCTGTAGGATGAATGGGATGCAGAGAGAGAAAGGGGTTTAGCAAATAGACAAAAGCTTGACGTGATGCAGCAAATATATTCTTGCTGATGTCTGATGTCTTTCATGGACAGGTGTCAGGAGTTGGTGTATCGCGTCAGGTCCGTGTCTTTGAGAATAACGCCGGGCATTATTAATTCCTAAGTTGACAAGACAAATTGCAGAGATGTGGCTTGGCTTGCATCTTTTATCAAAACCTGATGGCTATTTCCTGTGTTAAATGTACATTACGTGTGCCCTCGCCTTGTTTCCTGACCAGGTTGGTTTTATCCCCCCCCCCCAAAACAATTTGTCAGGCCAAAATATATAAGGAAAGAGAGAGCACAAAAGTCAACAGACAAAATGATGATATAGGAAGTCAACTTCCAAAATTTCGCAAATTTTCGACCCCAACCGGGGTCTTCCTCAGGCACTTTTCAGTATCTTTTCATACTGAAAAGTGCCTGAGGAAGACCCCGGTTGGGGTCGAAAATTTGCGAAATTTTGGAAGTTGACTTCCTATATATCACCAAAAATATATAAGGAGCACCAAATTGCTTAATTCTTGGGGAGAGTGATGCTGATCCACGAGTGCGTTTTTAGCGCATGACCGTGACTATGGTCATTGCTCATGTGACTCCTGTTTGCTTCTCTGAACCTATCTTATCACCAGCAATGGACTACAACTTCAGGGTTTTTTGGTATATTGTTGTGAAAGAATGGTATATTTTGGTTTCTGATGGTGTCACTTTGTCCGTCCGAAAAAAAATTCAGTTCCTCCTAGATCAGGCTGCATGCGTGCAGTGTTTGATGAAGCTGCGAAGGAATCTGATGCTTTGTTAGATCTTTGTTAATCCTGATGTTTGCCCGAGCTATTTTCGTCAAACAATATCTTTAGGAATGTGAGACTGCAACCTGCAGTCCTCTCCTCTTCCTCCGGGCTGGTAAAAGGGATGCTGATTTGTCAACATGTGGCATGATGCTGGTGTTTTCGTTGCAAGGTCTTCCCACCTGTATCAGCATCTTTTCTATGGGAAGATTTTTTCAGGATGGGTGAATTTATTCACTTTTCACCTGTTCTTCTGTCAGCCTGTGATTGTGAAGACTTGCCTGTGTGCCAAGAATACATGACAAACCATAATGATGGTGGGAATGGAAAGTGGATGTAGAAAGCAGATTTAGCCATTAAAGCATATAAATGGTAAAGACGGCAAACTGCCGTATGGTGTAATGTGTTTGGAGCAAGGTTATGTAAAAATGCAAGCTCCTCCTCTGTTTGGGCAATAATGTTTGGAACTTGGGATGGCTAGTAGCCATATATTCTAAGCTCTCGCTGAACAATAAGACAGGACTTTGATTCCAGGGGGACTTTGATCCCTGTCTCACCAGCTATACTTCGACCCCTTCACTTCCACAATAACCACCCCCCTTGACTTCCACAATAACCAATCAGTGGTTATTCAATGCACAGCGGTGATCTTATGTCACTGGCAGGTCGTTCTGTGCCATTTCCAGCCAGTCCTTGCATATGAGATCACCAAGATTGCACCTACATGACGTATAGCCTACATGTACATGTATGTGTTCTTACAATTTTCATTTAGAATGGTGACACCAATATTCCCTGACTTCACCACTTACTCGAACTGACAATCACTGAAGAACGCACTGTCCCTGAGCAAAATCTGAATCAATCTGACCGTGGCTTGTCTGTGGAGACAATTTGTCTCTGGGCATCATTTGACCTATACAAATGTCATCGACACATCGGATCCTAATTCAATTTTGCTCACCACCAGCTAGGCTAAATTGTCGAGATTTCTTCGTTATTACGGGTGTTTCTCGTGCATTGATCAGTTTGTAATCACTAGCTCTACTGAAGAAAATGGTTGATACACGTCTGCGTTCTGTCGGTGTCCAGTTTTGCAGAGCATTTTATCTGCTGTTATACATGTACTTCTAGACGTATAAAGGTGGAATATTGGTCTAAATTCAGAGGCTAAGACGACATCATTCATGTCAGTTCAAGTCACTGACTTTGCGGCACCTAAAAATCTGATACCCTGACACATGCCAATGCCCTTGGTACTTGGTATTTCCATTCCCATTCAGTGAGTACATGTAATGTGCAAAAAATTCTGCTTAGCACTATTCCCTGTGGGGATTTAACTACATGTAGGAAACAAGTTGCAATAAATGGAACATATTACTTTGCCACCTTTCCTGAACTTTAAAGTTGCCGTGTTCTTTAAACCAAAGAATCAAACCATTTACATGTAGCTATTTAATTCAACTTGTTAGGGTCAGTTACACTGTCTGTGGTTTTATTCCCACATTACCGAGAACAAAGGTTTACAAGTTTGAGATGCAATTATTGTGACGTGCCATGGATTAGGTAAAGTTGTGAAATGTGCCTTTGGTTGGATGATTCTTTTTTCCCTAATTAACCTTAAATGAACTGCGTTTATTTTATCATAAAGCACCAGCATCAATGGTCAAGATCAGGTATGGGCTGTGATTTGCTTCAAAAGGCTTTAAATTCTTGTTTGAAGTAAGAATAAGAAATGCCGTTCTTGTTGTTTGGGCCTCAGGCTAAAAACAAAAAGAAAGCCCAGTGAAAAAAATATAACGACTGATGTTGTCACCTTCACAGAGTAATACCAGTACAATGTACAGTTGTGTTCGAAAGTTAGTGAACCCCACCACGAAATGCACGTGAAACTATTACCAATTTTACCTCATTTCGTTTGTAGATAGTATGAGAATATCATGAAATATAAATCTTTTATCACATGGCTTCACAATAAAACAACAATGTGTAGAACACAGCATCGTGGTGGGGTTCACTAACTTTCGACCACAACTGTACATAAACCTAGATAAATTACGAAAGGGATTAATAAGTTAAAAAGCAGGTGTCCTTGCATGTAATGGGGACCCTAGCCCACTGCCTCAATAGGTGTGGCTAGTGGTTAAAACTATTGAAATGAAACTGACATCCCGGTCCTGATCAATTTCCCACACAAAAGGCGCCCATTATATAGGACCGCGTTTCGGTGTGGTGCCTTCTATCGTCGCTAGGATGCCCATTGGGGTGNGTCTGCTTTTGTCGATTCATTGCATGATGCATTTCACGATATCATCTTTAGACAGTCCCATACAATAAGAATGATACCACAATCGACGCAGCTTCAGGAGGGAAGCGGGAAGGTCGCGTTCCCATCTGTTCTGTGTGACACAGTGTTTGCATGATACAATTTAAAGGTCCAAAAATGAATAGGTAGGCAGGCTTGCCCATTCATGATGATCCTTTAGACCGAATTACCCCTGACTGACCTCCAGATGGAATTCCACCTGTTTCATCTCCAGAGATTAGAATCTGTCTCACCTGCACATTTTCGAACATTTTGATGTGAAATGTAGAGAAAATTTGGTCGAATTTGACTTGAATCAGACTAATTGGGCGTTTCACCCAAGCTGACCAAAACGTGGTGCACATCAATGTTGTGGACTGTGAAGTTTGTACACTAGATGATGGTATATTTCCCTTGAAGTGGAAATTACACTTTGTTTTAATCGTCCCACCTGAATTTGACAGACTTTTCCTATGCGTGAGCATTCTGATCCCTTTAGATGATGCACTGACAAAATGATCTTCTCATATGGAATAGACTCCACACCTCTGGACCAGGAGACAATGGTTTGTCAATGCTTCAATACCACTGCAACAGGTCCTACACAATAATCATTCAGGGAACCGTGACCGTTCATGAATGTTATAAAGAATTCCCCAGGGATTTCCTGAAAATCAGGGCAACAGGTTGATCAAGTTTGATATCTATAGGGTTTAATTTTACTCTCTTTGTCCAAAAGTGATGTGTTGTGCTTGAAATTTCTTTTTAGTAAATGTATTCAAGTGTTACTGAATGACTTGACCTCAAGATACCTTAACCTCTCTTCATAGAATCCGGACTCTGCACTTTAATGGTAGATTCAGTCATAGTTGGCCTTTAAGGGAGTAAGAAATAAAAGTGGAAAATAAGAAGTGGGAAATTTTGGAATTTTGCGCGAATTTTTCAATTTCTCAAACTGGGAGAAAAAAAATACTAGTATACCATTTTAAGAAATATCACCCGAAAAATCAGACAAAGTGTCACGTAATTTTAAGAAAATTTCTCAGAATGGGAAAAATTTTCTCCCAATTTAAGAAATTGGAAAATTCGCGCAAAATTTACCACTTCTTATTTTCCACTTTTATTTCTTACTCTCTTCTTTCTAATCTTATAGGGCGAAGAACTTTTCATGGACTTCCCTTCCTTATTACATGCAGCGATATATCCTGTTTCTTTATGAATTGAGACCCTTTTTCACATAATGCATGCCCTATTACAAGCAAGCATTTCACACAGAACGTTTTACACGAACACTCCCCTTCCTTTACAAGTAAAGTTAATTAGTTTGTGTTGACCTTGTTTAGGTTTTCTGTTGCGTGAAACATTGTCATAAACCTCTGCTTCCCCAGTGACGTGTAGTGATACACATTTAAAGACCATTTTCCCTCTCTCTGGTCGTTCTAAATGCAGAAAAACCTCGTTTCCTTTTTGTAACAGATGAAAGTTTTGAATTAAAGTTCTCAGTATTGCTCCCATTGGGACATTACCAACAAAAAAGATATGAAACAAATTGCGCATTCCTATTTCCCAAAAAAACTTCTATATAGCCCTGTATGTATCAAAAGAAGTGTATCTTATGAAGTAATGGCGAAAGGTAAATTTTCCCTCTGGGAATCCTATGGTTTCTGTGACCTAAACTAAGTTACTAGGATATCATCAGCTCATGTTGTGAACCCCACCTTGCACAAATTTCCCTGCCCTGTAATTATATTTTGATACCCCTTTAGATTCTGCTCTAGCATGAAACATTATCAAAAACGACCCCTCCTACCACCCACATACTTCCCTGTATACTTCTACTTCATCATCATACTAATTGAGACCCTTTCCCAGCCCCCTGTAGGGACTGTCAATGCCTGACCCAAAAAGGCAGCCCTCCTTTTTGGTACAGGATCTTTTTTCTCTTGGAACCCTTAGGGCCTGGGAGTAGCCCTATGCGACCTATATTGAATATCAAATAAGATTTTGACCCCTCTCCAACTCCCACTGAGCTGTCACAACACCTTGCGTAAAAATCTAGTTAAAATCCACCCACACGATAACATTAATTATACATCATAACAACTTCATGTTTTGTCCTGTCTAGGGACTGAAAAGGGCTGCGGGCTTGTCAAGGGACACATTGATGTGATTTAAAGAGTTTCATACATTTCCTAGGACCCTCGTAGGGGGTGGAGAAGCGACCTGAAAGTTTTTGGTCCCTTTCATTATAAGGGCATGGCATCCATCATTGTGAAGTTCACTCCCAGAACATGTGAAATTTTCTCAGATGTTGCCAGGGACAGAGACACATCAGAAAGGGTTTAGCTGATAGTCGTACGATCTGTGATGAAGATGAGGAGGAACACTAACGTTTCTTAGCAATTTTTATTTTATCATAACCTTCTACAGTCGTTTTAATCCCATGATCTGTGCTAAGGATTCCAAAAGTGCACCATCTCATTCGTATGTTGGTATCTTAGCTGGGTTTTCCCGGGGGCAGAGACACTCAGAAAGGGTTAGCTGACAGCCGTACGATCTATGATGAGATGAGAATGAACACTAACGTTTCTTAGCAATTTGTATTACCAGAACCGAATACATGTACAGTCATTTTGATCCCATGATATGCTTAGTATTCCAATGAAATGAATGCACGATCTCATGCATAGTGTTGGTAGGTTTTCCCAGGGACAGACACATCAGGAAGGGTTAGCTGATAGTTGTATGATCTACATGTAACATGTATGATGAGATGAGAAGGAACACTGGGTGATTTCAAAGTTGGTGTTAACACGGTGTTTACAATGCTTTAATGCATTGTAAACACCGTGTTAACACCAACTTTGAAATCACCCACTAACGTTTCTTGACAATTTGCATTACCAGAACCTTATACAGCCATTTTGATCCCATTGGGCCTCCAAAAGTGCACTCGTTGGCATCTGACATCTTACATCTTACACCTTGTAAATCTCTTCGTTTCCTTTTCAGGATGTCACCTCATCATCATCTTGACCGAGTGCAGAAATCAACTTTGTGACAGAACCTCATTCTGCAACATCAAGATACTTCTCATTAAACAGTTATTTACCATCATCACATCGTCATCATGTCCAGAGAGTGGTCCAGTGAAGAGATTGAAGATTCTGACTCTGCTGCTTTATCGATCTTGGCAGAAGAGATTTTCTCCAAGGGTTCGAGTTGTACATGTATGTTACTTCAATAAAGTACACTTATATAACAAATTGCTTCCCTCCATGTTTGTGGCAGCTTCTCTGACCCCACACCAGGAAGTTTCGAAGGGTTCGAGTTGTACATTCTTTCAATAAAGTACATGACTGATGGCAACACTGAGCCACTTCCCTGACCCCAAACCAGGAAATTCTCCTGGGGTTCATTCCAACCAACTTTCCCACAACCTGCAACAATCTGGTGGCAAAAAGATCATTGTTACATACACATTATGAAAGCCTTTTATGCGGCCTCCCATATCATGTCCAAAGGCTAATGTTGTCATTGAAGGGTATAATCATTAAGAAAGGGGCAAGGGACAAAAATCTGGACCTGGGGGACTGAAGTATTTTCACTGAAAACAGGTTTGCTATATGCTCAATATGAAAGGAACCCTTACGATGTTATATCCTGGTATGAAAGGGCTTCAACACGATATTTCGACCCTGTTTTCAAAAGGGCTCCATATGATATTTTATCTATTGAGGAAGGGTATTGTGTGGCGGATGTGTCTGGTCAAAAGGTTCCATGTACACCTGTATGTACACAGGAAAGGGGTCTAAATCTTTACTGGGAAGAAAAGGGTCATTGATGAAATATAAAGGTGCATTGGCGCGAAATTAAAAGAAGCTTGTGAGTGATATCGTTTGCGGGAAAAACTGAATGAGGGAATCCTTTTGATGTTGTTGCTTTGTAAGGGATGAGATTTTTGTGCTCGGGGGTCATAAATCTCATTTTGGCCCTTTTATCATGCATGGGACGATGAGTCCCTTTTTACCCTGCGGATGTCCCTTTTTACTGAGGATATTAGTTCTACCATGGATCCTGTAAAACTTCATCACTCTGTTAGTTTTTCATTACCTTTCAACCCTTTAGGGTGAATTACAGGGAGGTTATGTGAAGTTATTTGGCGATGAAAAAGGGCTACAGGGTCACCCTAGTATTATCATGTCTTTATTGACATTTTTTGAAAGGGTTCTATGGGGCGAGATGAGAAAAAATCAAGAAGTTGCAGCTGCTGAGGTACAGTGTCAACATTGGTGACCTTTTGGCACCTTGGTATATTCCTTCAGGAAGCAAGGTCTTTGGGCCCTTACGAAGGGTATCTTTCTTTTTTTCTTGACCTACACGACGTTTTAGCAATCATGAGAAGTTAACATCTGTGAAAGGCAAAAATTCATAAGCTCGCTTAGGAATTTTTGGTGAAAGGGCATCAAGCACAATGATGCGAAATAAAATTCCTCAGTAAGCAATGTCTTTGGGCCCTTACAAAGGGTATCTTTCCTTTTTTCTTGACTACAGGACGTTTTAGCAATCATGAGAAGTTAACATCTGTGAAAGGGCAGGGAGCACAATAATGCGAAATAAAACACGCCAAAGCAGCTTATATGTTGTTGCCTTGAAACCTGCACCCAGATAATTATGAAAAACATGAGACACCATAGCTCCTTAATCTTTTGACGAAACTGCCGTTTTTTTATTGCCGGTCTGTGACATAAAAAGATTTTTAGCCGCAGGAGCTGGTCAGTCTGTTGGAGGCATTATTATAAACTTTTAAACATAAGAGAAAAAAATTACATGTATTGGGTATTTGATATTAAATGAACGTCATTTTGAGGCTGTTCCTTTCTTCGTTCGCCAATCCTTGTCCATGTAATGACCCTTAAAAATGAAAAGCACTTCGATCATTGGCTTTGTTGCTGTGGGTCATTAGGTATCATTCCAGTGAAGAAATCAGATATGTTTTAACCAAAGGTTGCAGAGTGGATAAAAAGGGTTTCATTATTGGCAACAAATTATATTTAAGCAAATGAAGTGTCAAAAATTCCTGTTCTGACCATTTTCCCACTTTAGCTTGAGATAAAACGGAAGAGTACTCGTTGAGCAAGATGCATGCATTATTACAGCTGCTGAGGGTGAAGTGAACTGTGGTAATTGGCGTTTTGTAAAAAACTTCAAGAGATATTCACTCTTTGTGGTTGATATCGTATATTGAGGGTGCCCCAATAAATTAGCGTGGGACATCTGCGACTGTGATTTAGTATGTGGTTATTTTCCTGTCGCGCACCGCACCTATGAGATTGGGGCAAACCATGCCTTGCATGTCATGGACCTATCAAAGGTCCATGGACCAATCAAGGGTCCATTATGACACGATCATGAACTTTCAAGCAGAGAAAATGACAATGCTGCGTAATTACGTAGATTCTTTCATCTTCCTTCTCTGTGAGTATAGGAAGGTGTCATTGCATTATTGAACATCATTGCCTGTTTTGTTGTTAGAAAAAAATTGTGGCACCTGGTGTCTGTGAGAAATGGAATTTCCTCTGTGGTGGTACTCAAAAAACTATAACTACAGCGATATTTCTATACATGTATAATATTTCTGCCAGTATATTGTGAAGCAGATGATACGAAGACCAGAAAGGGAGTAAGAAATAAAAGTGGAAAATAAGAAATGGGACATTTTGGCATTTTGCGCGAATTTCTAAAATTGAGAGAATTTTTTTCCCATTTTGAGAAATATCTCCCGAAAAATCAGACAAAATGTCATGTCATTTTAAGAAAATTTCTCAAAATGGGAAAAAAAATTCTCCCAATTTGAGAAATTGAAATATTCGCGGAAAATTCCAAAATTTCCCACTTTTTATTTTCCACTTTTATTTCTTAGTCCCTTCAGAGCTTTACCGCACAAAACTTAGGGGTAATTGTCAAGGCATTAATATCAACTTTGCAACACTATCACATTTGGAATAGACTGTGGGGGAGGTAATGTCAAACTATACATGTATAGCATGTGTGTCTTGGTGGGGTTGTTTCTATGCCTGGAGGTGAAAGTAATCCCAGTCTTGGATGTGATGCCTGATGGACAGTCCCTGACATGAGATCAGGTGCCTCTGTCTGTAGAAAACCCCCAGAAATCTTCAAACTCGGAAAATCGTAGCAAAAAAAATGTTAAAAGGAAGAAAGGAAAGCCTACAAGGTTGAACGTCCAGGGTAGTAGGCCTATTAGATGTTATAATCATCTGCTGGTGTAAGGGATCATCTCAAAATTGCTTGATACCCAGAGAGACGAAATGTTCTCATCTCTCTCTGGACCCCCTCCCTCCAAATGACGAAAAAAGTCATATGTCTGGCATCAACACTTTTATTTCAGAATTACTTGGTGTTTCTATGGAGGACCAGTAGGGTACATGATAAAACATGATAATCTTCCTATATTGGAAGTTCTCTGGTTTCTTTCTTCTAATTTACACGTGATGCCAAAAGTTTTTAAAAAGATGGAATTTTGGTCAGGAAAGTGCTGACCCCCTCCCCCAGACGAAAAAAAAATGTCTCTCTGGGCATCAAGCAATTTTGAGATGATCCCTAAGCCAGAGTTAGTCAAGTTTTTGAATTCATCAACAGAAACTGAGGGCCGTATTCACGGATCGCACTTTAGCCTAAAGTATAGCTTAAGTTAGACTTTCTCTATGCTTGAAGCATTACGAAAAGTCAGACTTTAATGAAAGTGTGGCCCGTGCATACGGCCCTTAGTCTCTGCTGGGAGTTGATATCTGACCATGGAAACCTCCAACATTCCTGCACAGATGTGGACCCAGAGAGAAAGTAACACTTTGGAGGCCGTAAGAATTATCTTGATCTAAAGGTGCGAAATGAGACACTTTCTGTTGCTCCACCTTCAGGCTGCCGTATTGTCCGTGATAAAAATGTCTTTTTCTTTTGCAATTTGATGAGGAAAGGTGAAAGATTGGGGGAGTGGTCGACTGTCGTAATCCCTTCCGTGCTACAGGCATCTAATTATGCTTTGTTAGGATTCTGTCCATGCTAACATGACCTGATCTTGGCAGTCATGCTGCTACTTCGTCACATGTGTCCTTGCAATGTTGCATGAAGCAGATCATGCATTGTCTAGCCGATGTCCCTGTCTCACTTGTGTACAGAGAGTACTACGTCTACCTAAAGCGCACACACACAAAATTCTGTCACCTTAGGGTGAAACACTCTGAAATTCAATCCATGATATCCTTGACGAATCCACCTGCACATTGCACATGCTTCACTCTGAAAATACACAGGTTGGTTTTTGCTAGTTGAGGGTGCCATGGAGCTCACAACATGCTTGTCAGTTCTTCCTGGTGGTTCGAGGCACCGGCAATTTTTAATTGAGACTGTACCACATCGTCTTTGAGATGATAATTTTGGGGTTACAGCAGGTTCCGCAAGAGATGAAAGAAAGAAGATTCCTTTACATGGAAGCCATTGTTTGCTCTGTTGCTGGGCCACTTGATAAAAAAGTTTGCATCACCATTTGATGGAGTTGTTGATGCTGTTCACAAAAGAACAATATGCACATGTTGTATTTTAGTCCACCAGGTGGACAAGATGGTAATTATCTCAGGTCAAAGTTAACTGGCAAGTTGTCTGCTGGTGTGCCTCGAAAGTTACAATAATTATGTTTCTTGGTTAAAAAAATCCCTCGACAACTTGTCCCCGAACTGCTTCAGAACTCCGAACTTCTCCATCAGGAAGTGATTCGCTTGTGTTTTCGGTAGATATACAGTAAGCTTACATGTATTTGAATTTACAGAATCATTTGCCACTGCCCTGTGTGTAGAGAGGTGGAACTACGTATAAGGGAGTGAGAAATAAAAGTGGAAAATAAGAAGTTGGAAATTTTGGCATTTTGCGCGAATTTTTCGATTTCTCAGATTGGGATATAATTTTTTCCCATTTTGAGAAATGTCGCCCGAAAAATCAGACAAAATGCCATGTTTTTTTTTTAATTCTCAAAATGGGAAAAAATTTATCCCAATGTGAGAAATTGAAAAATTTGCGCAAAATGCGAAAATTTCCCACTTCTTATTTTCCACTTTTATTTCTTACTCCCTTGTATCAGATATCTATGAAAAACGTCATATACATACTCAATTACATAGTCAATTTTTGAAAGATACTCGAAGAATTAGTGATGTGGTACATTATTCATGTTGAAATTGTGCCCCCTGACTTTCATTCTTTTGACAAAACTTTGAATTTAAATCGAGTGACCGTTATACCTTCTGGTTTATTTACCTGAACATCAACCGTCGTCCGCTAAAAATCATAGCCAGAAAAGATTAACAAAAGTACCACCGTGAACTTTTGCTGTTTGTTGCCAAACACCATGGAAAGTTAGGGATGGGTTCTTGACTGCACGTTTGATGGACCAAATTTGAATATTTGATGGGATAAGTGATGTTATGATCCTGAGGGTATAACTTCCTCAATGGAGTGGACAAACATGGTCAACCTGAAATTTGAAAATAGTTCATAGAAACAGAAGAAAAAATCTAAATGATAAGTTATGACCCTAGATTTTGTTGATTTTGCCTCCAAGTTGGAATTCATGATTGAATTCGTAATGGTTACCATGTTAAATTCGGTCTTTCTTGTTTGGTGGTTGACCGTTATACCCTCTCCTAAGTCCAATTCTTTGCTATGATTTCAATATTTTAGCATATGGCCCATATCTTTTTTCTCTTCTTGGTATTGTGTCTGTACCAGAAAATAGAATTTTGAATTTCACTTCTGTCTCAATTTCGAACCACACTTCTTGAATGTGAACGATTTGGGCTCATTGAAGCCCTTTAGTTCAGAGGGAGAACTATCGCATCTTCATGAGACACCGGAATTTCTCATGTCATCAGAGTGTCTGTTTGGATTTTTAGTAGGGGAGCCAAAGGCCAGAATTGTGCAAAATAAGGGTTGGAGGTTGCACAAAAAGATATACAATTGCTTTTAACATTTTTTGGTAGGTATATCTATTCTATATAAGAATTGGGAGGACTGCTCGGTCATTAGCTCACTGGGGTGAGCTATTACGATGGTGCAGCGTCCGTCGTCCGTCGTCGTCGTCGTCCGTCGTCGTCGTCCGTCGTTGTCCGTTAG
>NMRB01002339.1:19024-31953 GCA_002633025.1 Notospermus geniculatus
GGGGGGCGAGGGGATGCTGACGGAAGTTGGCACCCATACTCCCCCAGAAAATTTTAAAATCTAGATGCTCTGACTGAGAAGCCACAATTTGCAATCACGGACTAGGCCTATTCATGACTTTCAAATATATTTTTTAATTCCCTGGTGGCATTTGCCCACCCTGTCCCTATGCTAGCTACGACCCCTCCCATGCCGGAAATTCCTTGAATATTGCACCCAATGATAGTATTGGAAATTCAAAGGTTGGATGCTGTTATCAAATTCTGAAATGACTCATGTCAACTGGCATGTTACCATTCTGAAGGTTGTGAAGCGTAGGTAATTTGGGGTCCCCAAGTGCTTCAAGTGGGAAATTGTTTTAGGAGTCTGTCAAGCCGGTTATAAAGGACGCTATCGGTTGCGGAAATGTTTGTAACACCGATCTTTAGGACAGTTCAAAACATAGCTGAAGACAACAACTGTGACAATGCAGTATCCACTTGTTTTTGCCTTAGATATGGGGCAGGATACGCTGTTTACTGCGAGACACGTTAATCCTGATCTGTGTTGTATATTGTAACCAGTACGAACCGGTTATCACATGTGATAACGTTACATTTAGACATGGCAAAGTGCACTAGGTAGCTTGACTCTAATGTAAAAATTAAAAATTATGTTGTTGCCCCCAAATGGGGCCTACTTGTCATTTTTAACGTGTGATTTATTAAGGGATTACCAAACGTACCCAAATCTCAAATCTTACAACAATTAGAACTCCCTGTGAACAAAATGGGTGGCGGGGAGTCCATTCTTTGTGCACCATAGAATGCACGTGCACCATAGAATGCACCCCCACCCCACCCCCACCCCCATACACACATCAGTCCAAACTATAGAAGTTCTAATTGTTTTTAGACATGGGATTTGTGGTACTTTTAGTAGGGCCTAAGTCACCTTTTAGGGTAACGTTATCAGACTGCGCAAGCAGGCAAAACTGGCCAACTGCGGTGATTAATGAACCTGGGATTGATGTTAATCAGTTCATATGGCACCGTGGGTTTTTGTCATTTCATCGCATTTCCCTAAAAATAGGTTTAAAAATAGATTATGATTTCAATTTTTCAAAAACTTTTGTTGACGACGGTTGAAATAGCCGATAGTTGGCAGCCATCTTGGAAATCAACATGGCGGTCAGTTGGCATTAGTATTGATGAGATAACCAGATTTTCTGTATGACCCAATGAACCTTGGTATAAGTGCTTAAATGCTGCTTTTTTTCATTTTTCTTCAAAATGTAGGTAAAATATGTGAATTTGCGGCCATTTTGAAACATGATAATAAAGTACTTCCGGTTAAGATATTGAAGTTTTTATTTTTGCATTCAACTGCCCTATCCTAACTTCACATTAGTTGATGATTTCATTGCTGAACTCCTTGCAGAGGATTAGATATAAGGCTCCAAAGATTGGTAGGTAAAAACGGACCTTTGGGGGTATGGTACCCTCTACCCCCTACCCCAGCCAAGTCTTAGAAAATATTCGAGTGGTTCAGGTATCATTGAGAACACGGATGCATAAGTACACTCTGGTAAAAATATGAAAAAAATTGGGCCACAGGTTTTTGATGTAGAGTCTCTCAAAGTTTATTGTTGAAAATACATGAAATGTGGTGCCGAAAATGGCATATTTTCTTTTTGGTAATTAAGTAATTAACTAATTAACAGACTTAACTAATATTTTGGATTTTTTCATTTCTTGGTAGAAGGAAACTACCCACCAAATTTCGACGAATTCTAAATTTTTCACTTTATCACTTTTTGCATGGTCCTCTCGTGAACACACTCTTAATAAAGCTCTTAATAGTTCAGGTTGGGCGTTTACAAATATGGGTAGAAATTTAGTAGCTAATAGAATAGAGGTAAAAGGAGGTAATTTCTATTTCTTTCCGAATCCAAGATATTTTAATGTTAGCGATATGACAGACGCCCAGCTACAAAATCTCGAACCTGATAAATCTATACGTTTAACAAAGGAAAAGGCCAGGGGTATTTTATATAAAGAGAGTTCTATGAAAACACTATACGGTAAATATTTTGTTGATTATTTTAAAAAACTTCTTGGTACGCCAGATGAACAAACACAAACGGAACAAATCGAAATGCGACCAATGGATAATGAACCTTCTAGATCTGAACCACAACCAATAAGTACAGAAACACAAACAGCAGTAACTAGTTTTATAGAAAGAATTGATCAAGCAACAGATACAAATAAATTGGTAAAAAGTCTTATAGATGCTTCTGATGAAGAGTTAGAACTATTAGGATTATCAAAAGAACATACTAAAGAAATTAGAGGAATGCTTAAATTTGTTGATGATGCTTTACATAGAGAAGTTGAAAGAGATACGAAGATAGGAGAATTAGATATTCAAATTGAAGAGCTGAAAAAGAAACTAACAAATTTACAAAGTGACTATGCTAAACTCGGAGAAAATGACACTGTTGAAAGAGAGAACTTGCTGAAACAAATAAAGAGACTAGAGAAGGAAAAAGAAGAAGTAGACACTATTTTAAAAGTAGAAAGAGAGAGTTTATGGGATGTATACAATGAAAAAGAAACACAAATAAGCAGAATTAAGAATTTAATTACTGATGGTTTAAGAGACCCAAATTCTGAAATACCGTTTAAAGATAGAATTAGGTTACTTTTTAAACTTGATGGATTAACAATTGGTGCTATAATAACAGCAATTGTTATGACAATTACAACTATTGGTTTAGCAATAAGTAACAGTTTAAAACCATCACCAAAACCTGGACCACCAACTCCTGGACCACCAACTCCTGGACCACCAAAACCTGATATTCCCAACAGAGTTAAAGAAGGATTAAAGAAATTCGCTGAGTGGTTAACAGAATTAGCTAAGAAATCAGTTGCAGCCTTGCCGGGAATAATTGGTTCGATAGTTTCATTCATCTTAAAATCGGCAGGTGCTGTTGTTGGTTTTCTTGCAGAACATTTAATTATACTTGTTATCATTATTGTTAGTTCTATAATTTATGGGCTTGTAGACGGCGTGCGTTACGTAAAAAAATCTGCTAAATAAATGGCGACAGGAATGTTACTTAATCCTAGTAGAAATAATAGAATACCTCTAGGTATAAAGGCTGAAAGACAGCACCATGTTATAACAAATAATCCTTCATCAGCAAATCCAAAAGAAACATTATACATAAGAATTCCGGCACTAACAGAAAATACTTTTTTTGTACCGAACTCATTCTATTTATCAGCTGATGTTGAAATCACGGGTCATGCAAGTAATTATGTGGTTAATAATCTAGGTAGAAATTTAGTATCAAAATTAGTTGTAAGTGTGGAACAGAAAATATCCTTCAACTTGACAATTATAATTTACTAGCAAAGTACCCGTCCTACGGACGGGCAGCGGAAAACCTTCCAATAATGGACTGAATCACGCAAATGACCAGTGAACGTTCCCCAGGACGGGTAGGGGTGGTGCCGATTCTAGGACATTTTCCCCTAGATTTGTGCCCCCGGACATTTACTCCCACAGGACATCCCCCTGCACATCCCCCATAGGACTTCCGTCTGGGGATAGATGTCCTAGTGGGGCAAAAGTCCTACGGGGGTAAATGTCCAGGGGTAGATGTCCTAGGGGTAGAAGTCCTATGTCGGGAGGGGGCCTGCGGGGTGAGTGTCCGGATACTGGTGATGCCATCCAGGCAGGGAGTAGGCCTAATCCATTACGCAGAGTACTGCCGTAGAAATCCCGAATAGTGAAGAATAGCTAAGCGGTGTTTCAGGAGGAAAACTTCGGAGTGAAAACGACATACATGTAGAGGTCATACAGTGCTAAATGTGGGGGAGGGGGCAAAATCCAGGGTCAAATGTCCGAAGTGAAAGTGTCCTCCTGATACCTTCCCCATGTGACACTGAGTATTTTGCTCTGAGATGCCAGGGAAATGCATCAGATATTGTCAAATGGGTGCGCACCCCTCCGTCGAGCTACACCCCCTTTCTGTCAATCCTGGATCCGGCCCTGGGTTCAGATTCACGGGAATGGTAGGCCTAGTGTGACAACTGATAATGAATGCCGACTAAATACGATACTATTTGTTGAAGCGAAGATGACCCGGATTCATGGTATACTACAGTTGTAAGCTCACATGAGTCCTATCTGTACCGTGTATCTGCTTATCAGCCGCTGTTTATTATAAGTAGGTCATTGGAATTCCCCTTCAGCTTTAAATAAACTTGGGAAGTTCCCATAAAGAAAAATGCCTCAAAACCACACTTTGCAGGCCAAAAGTTGCACTTATTTTTTGTGCAAAACCACCTATGAGTGATACCCTATCCGTTGAACATGACCGTTATGCACTAAATACCACCGGTTTTCAGTGCATAGCGGACAAAGAATCGCACTTTGCCTTTTATAGTATAGATACGCCACTTTCAAAGATTTATGGTTGACTGAAAAAGAAAGATTTAACCTAGTATTTCAGGGAATTCAAGCTAAGCAATTAAGACAATTAAGATCAGGAGTTGCAGAAGCACATGTGCAAGGAGAAACAACTGCGCAGAAATTTCTTAAAACCGTGTTTGAAAAGAAATACATGATTCCGTTAGATTTTGAATTACTTTCTACACATGCTCCATTTTATAAATTTCCGATTAGGGAAGATATTATTTTTGAAATAACTCTAGCACCAAAAGAAGATATAATTGTTACTGGTACCACAGCAAACATGAATTATAAATTAGAAAATATATGTTTAGAGTACGACACAGTAAAAAATGAAACATTAGCTAATCAGTTAAGTGCTAACTATAATGCTGGGTTTTCTATTACCTTTGATCGGGTTGATCATTTTAAGACCTTATCTGTTGCATCCGTTGATACCTTAATCAATCTAAACATTAACGTTCCCAGAAGGTCTATAAAAGGTTTTTTACTATCATTTATTTCAAGTTATGCTGATGGTACAAGAGATTCTGAGAAATTCGAAAACCCAGGAATAACTAATGAATGTGAAAGTCACAATAGAAGGAATAGCAAATAAAGTATTTCCTGAAGGGATGAGGACTCTTGATCAGTGGACAGAAGTTAAGAAGCACTTCATGAAAGAGAATCTTAAGAAGACCGATGATTGTTACATGAATATCGAAAAATTATGGCGACACAAATCATTATGGGTTTTGGCTTGACCTAAGAACAACCGAAGATAATATTTTACATGGGTCTGGGAAAATGCTACAGAATACACAGGACGGAATACAAATAGCAATAACTAAGACATCTGGAAAAGGACCTTATAAAATGTATATTTTTATTGTATCGGATGCACAAGTAAACATAAGTAACAGGCAAATTGCAAGTCATCAACACTAATCAGCTTTGCTGGCGAACCACACTTTTTCTACTAAATAAATGGATATGAACAAGAAGGATTTTGTGAATACATTGTATCAGAGTACTCTGTTAGCCGGAGTAACAATTGGTTATTCCTATGCACTGAGAAGATTTCTCAGAATTAATATCGGTTCGCCGAGTCAAGCTAATTTAGAAGAAATTTTGAAACTAGGTGGTGTTGTTGCAGTTAGTAACATGAGTTTAGATTATTTGTACCAGCAGGGGATTATTCCACATAATATAGTGAAAGCAACTTAAATTTCACTGTAATATTTTTACAAGTATAAGGTAACTGAGTGGATCTGTGGGACATAATGGCTGAAAACCAATCAAAAATGGTCGAAATTTGTCGGAACTGGTTTAAACCGGTTATACCTCCAAAACCTCCATCCGAATCCACTCAGTTACCTTATACTGAAGTGTATGACCTTCGCATCGATTGCGAAATACGGCAGTCTTGTCTGTCAGATAAATGACCGGCGGGGGACTTGCATAGAAAAGGACGAAGCTGTGAGAGATCCACGAGCTAAGATGTTTCAAAAGAAGGTAATTCATCTCACAGATAATTCTTCAGCCTTTCAGGCGAATTGACAGCCGTTGGTATGCGTAGACCAGTGTTAAAGGACCAGAGTATTGCTTCCCAATCGTGCGTTACACCTACCCGCGTTAAGGGAGACCTCTATTGGCGACTTGGTAAACTACGCATGCTACTACGTGCATTGTAGTGTAATCATACATTCTCCAACACTGGGGCGAACGGCTCAACTACAGTATTAGAGAACGGGTACGGTGGCGCCGGCTGTCGACAGAAAGTGGCAATACCGTGGTGCGTTAAATCAACTTACGTAATCACTTAAAGCACAACGGTATTGCCACTTTCTGTCGACAGCCGGCGCCACGGTACCCGTTCTCCAATACTGTAGTTAAACCTTTCGCCCCAGTGTTGGAGAATGTATGATTACACTACAATGCACGTAGTAGCATGCGTAGTTTACCAAGTCGTCAATAGAGGTCTCACTTAACGCGGGTAGGTGTTACGCAGGATTGGGAAGCAATACTGTGGTCCTTTAAGCCAGCTTTAAGGGTGGTTTGTGACGTCACTTGGCGGCTGACTCTGATTGGACCGATAGGCTTATCATACAGATGGTGATTCCATCTCGTCCATTCATGTTCATGACCAGCCTATTTTATACCAAGGTGAACGACGGTATACCAGGAACTGCTTGTGTTTACATTCAGCCTCTGATCACACAAGCCAAAGCAACATTTGGGAGATAAAATACACTTACCATACCTCGGGAGCAGGCTGCAGCACTAACATGTATTTAAGAAACATAATATAACACGTATTTAAGTTAAGGATATGGAATAGAAATCGAGTTTCTAAGGTGAAAGACATTGCTTCCTACCAGAATCGAACCCACGGACCCTCGCATAAGGCATCAATCGCCAGCACTAAGGGGCAGCACGCCTTAAACCACTAGGCCAAATCCCCATCTTCAAAAAAGATGGTTCAATGGCCCATGTTTAAACGAGGCGTCCATCAGTACCCTGCGAGTTAAGTTAAGTTAAGGAACATAATATAACACGTATTTAAGTTAAGAAACATAATATAACACGTTATTCTCGTGTGCCTATAATTCTTCAAGGAGAGTATCGTTTGGTCTGTTACAAGAAAATTCCTATGACCTTGTGATTTCTAGTTTTACCATGTTTACAGTATTTCCCAGAAAGTCTTCCCAAAACATTTTCAAACCTTTTGGGACTTTGGGTATTAAGCAGTTAAAGCGACCAGGGAATTTGTTTCTAGCTTCGATTATGCCTAGCCTCTTTCCACTTTTTCGTTTTTGTTACCCACGTTTCCTTCATTTGATAGACAAATTGCAAGAAGAAAAACTTCTAAGGAAGCCATGCAGACATGGTACTACAGCGGAATCGCTGACGAGAAAGTCATCTCGTGAACTATTCTAGTCCCATTCCTGAACTCGAAAAAAATGACCAAATCCTAAAGCCCAGGTCACACGGTGGCGACTTAGAATGAAGTGGTCCATGGACCATGAACATACCTCTCTCTCTCATTACACTATTATGTCCAAAGGGGTGAGCACATGGTCCATGGACCATTTCATTCTAGTTCGCGGGGATTCGCCCGCCTAAGTCGCCACAGTGTGACCTGGGCTTAAGTTGAAGATATCGCACAGTGGGACAGGTAAGTGGACAGGACATTACTGTTTCTGAACATACCCCCACCCCATTATCTTCAACTTAGGATTTAGTCATTTTTCCCCCCGAGTTCAGGAATGGGACAGGTAAGTGGGAGTTTAGGGTAAATTCAGATGTATTTGTCAGGTATGTTTTGAAATGTTCAAGCGATTCCTAGGACATCGGCAAGTTCAACAAATTGTTGACCTTCAGTCTCCACCCTGAATACGTTCTCCCCACCATCTTTCCCGTCACCAAATTGCAGTGGCCCATATCAATGTTCTGAGCTGGAAACGCTGCCTGAGCCGTTGGTGATCACCCGGGAAATGATTCTCCAGCATACTCTTTTGTCCCTAAAATTAGTTTCTTTTGCTACTCGAACACAGAATGAGTACCAGTTTTCTAAGGCTGATGCCCACTTGCAAAGACTGGAGACAACTGCAACTGGAGTCTCATTCTGAAGTAGATACAAAATCTACTCATTTTGAGTTTTCTCAGTTCTCCAGTCGATGGGACAGGCCATCAGCTGGAGAAAATTGGTGTCTGATTTTGGGGACAACTCAAGTCTCGGAAACAAACCGAGGTGAACCAAATATGCTCATATGAGGAGCTCGGTGGTGTGGTGGTTCTGGCGTCCGACTTGCGATCAGAGGGTCCTGGGTTCGAAATCCACTGGGTATGAAACGTTTGTTTTTAATATATATGGAGACATCACTTGTTTATTTGATTCCAGACAACAGACAATCCGGTGGAAACAGCTGACAATGCTTTTAACCAGTTGGATACAATGCCATCTCAAGTGGAGACCCAGTTATGTCTATTCGAGTAGCAAAAGACACTCATTTTAGGGACAAGAGTTGGAGATTCATTTTAGCTCGAGATGAGATCGATTTTTTTCTCTGTGAAGGACAGTCTCCATCGTCACCTGTGTATTGCACTTTTCCATGTTTTCCACTGCTGCTTTGCATTCTGACTTGAACGGCTTCATTACTGCGTCATCCAGCGGCTGAGCAATCGATGTACATGTACACTCGGCCGGTATGAAGTCGATTGTTCCTTCCATTTCCATTGTTGCATTAAGAAAATGGCGCCCGCCATGGAGGGGACAGACCGAAATGTCGCCACGAGAAAACATTGTTGACCTCGGCGGCCTCCATCAACAATGTTTTTTCGAGGGGTGACATTTCGGTCTGTCCCCCCGACATGGCGGGCGCCATTTTCTTAATGCAACAATGGAAATGGAAGGAACAATCGACTTCATACTTCGTACCGGTGTAAATGTATGTGTCACAACCCGTCTCTGCGGCTGTGCCACGACAGATCATGGTCAACCACGATTTGAAAAAAAAAATTCCTCGCTAAAAAGCTGTGCTAGTCTAGGCCTAAGTGAGTTAAATGACAAAGGAAAGGTGGTAATATTCTTCCAAATGTGACAAAGTATCATTCAGTTAGGCCTACATTGCGTAACAGTACTGTTAAACTTGGCAGTCCACTCCACGTGCCTAGCGCTGCTGCGATTGAACTTGGTTGCCAGGAGCTGACATCAATATGGGATGTGCGGACCGGTAGGCCTAGAATTTATGACTGTTGAACATGCTATTCCCTGTATTCCACTCAACCTTTTTCATGTATTCGTGCTAAACATGCTGATACTACGCCAACCGACACCAGAATATGATTTAATCGGAGCTCGATAGCCTAATATGCGACTTCAAATATTCGAAGCGGTCAAACGAAAAAAACGTCCGCCATTTTGTTTTCCGTGAGCGGTGGACATTGTATCTTGAGCGGGAGACATTGAAAAATGTTCACCGCTCACGTGACGCGTCTCGGGCAATCATATTCACGGATTCTCTCTTGAGGTACGATATTACAGAATGTTTTAGTCCTATGCTCCCGATATCTGTCGACAAGAAGAGAAACTGCTCTCAGTTTTCTGCCTCCACACGAGGTCTATGACGTCATCGATCCTATGCTCAATCATTCCTTGCAACCTGATTGGGATGCGGTTACCACAACATTCTGAGGCAAGTCGTTCTTGAGGAGAACATCCAACTGCCTCACGAATCCGCTTCTGCGAAATGTCACATGGGCAGGTAATTTGGCGCCCGTGGCAGTGATGCCGAGCGTAAAGTTAACGGTGCATCCTACAGCTTCGTATTTGATCGGAACGTTCTGCGTTCAACGGGTTTCGCGCTTTTGGTTCGTACATGTAGTTGGTGTGGAGAGTACGACAGTCCAACAAAAGAGAAGCTTCGTCCGTGTTAAAACAAAACGTAGCTGGAAAGGATTTACTCTATCTCTGAAAGCCGCTATCCCCAATAATAATAATAATAATTATTTGTTAGGCCCTATATTTTAGTGCTAAAACAATGTAAAACATTTTCTAAGCACTGTGCATATTAAAAGAAGCGTAAGAAATCAAGAGAATAAAAAGAAGAAACATAGAAGATAAGAGAATAAATCAAGACATAAAAGAACTGGACACTATCTGGCATTATCGTGATATAGGGACCGCAAAAATGATGACGTCACAAAGTACAACGCCGCCTGACTTCAACCTCGTCCCCAGGCAAGAGGCTTACTGTAAACGGTATGACTTTGGTGTTCGAGGCGGAGAAAATGAACCGCGACTTTTGAAATCAATCATACATACTACGCCTACCCGTTGAAGTCTTGAATGCGCGCAGGGCTACCTTATTTCCTCAAGTCCCGGTGCTGATATCTCCTAACCGTACCGTCTATGTATTCATATCTGCAGTTCCCCACACAGTGCAGAAAAAGACGACGTAATGTCGTGCCAGCCTGCGTCAGTTCCGCGATTCGCCGCACGTCACCGCCACCGCTGCTGGGGCGTAAAAGGAGAAAATGGAGGCGAAAAATTGACCCACTTTTAAAGTGTGATGATTTTAGTGGTGAGAATGCCTCAAGGCCAGCTCACCAAAAATCTGTTCACCCTTATTGCACTATGAGAACCTGAATACGTATGGTTTATAAGGACAAAAATGTACACTGAATAAACGTAAACTAAAACTTTGATGCTAAAACATTGATGTTTTGCCATGATCTAGATGGGCAGTGATCCTTTTAGTCCTCGTGTTCGAGCCGAGAAAATTCTTTCTTTTTTCGTATCAGATCGAGTACTCCGTGACCTCAATCGTGCATTTCTCCCTACGTGACTTGGTGAGGCAAGCTGGTAACATGTCACCTATTCCCGTGTACATCATCTCGAATTCTAGACACACATTCAATCTCGCCACCGTCTGTATCACGTGTTTTCTGTCCTCGATCTTTCCCACTTCACCCGAGAGTAGAGCGATGAGGAAATTGAGTAGAAGTATCACGATAATGACAACGATCTGCACGTGCATGAAAATCACGGCAAAAGGTGGATTATGACTTGTCATGTCACGTAAGTTTATCATATTCAGCATTATCATAAATGTCGAGTAATATCCATCGAGGTAGTAACCCAGGTCGCGTAAGCAATAGAATGATGCCACTGACCGTAACCCTTCTGCTGACGCGGCGAAGAACATCATTAGGATTACAAGGAAATAGCCGAACGCACGAAGACAGCGATACGCCCCGATAACAAGATGGCCGATCCCCGGAAGTAACTGTATAAAGAAGAGCAGACACCACCACATTTGGACCTGCATTAAAAGTCGGAGAAACAGCATAGCTGTGTTAAAATTTGGATGGTTTTGCCAGCTCCCGCGTGCTATTTCGAATATGATGTACAGGGCTTCTAGAGCGGCCCGGACGAAATAAAATACTCTGAAAAAATATTTATTTACCAGTGGGCCATCACCTGGAACGTTCTTCGGCCGCAATATCTGTCTACGACCTCTCCATGACCGAATTTTCCAATTTCCTCTCAGATTCGCCAATGCCATAAGGACTGCCCAAGATAAATCCAATGTTATTGCGGAAAACAATATCGCGCGACTCTTCTCAAATTTGATAATATCGTGACTTCCGTTGGCCTTGCATTTCCAATCATGACCAAATTCCCCAACCACAGTGAATCCAAAAATAAGAAGCACATTTAGAAGCAAACCGAAGAGCAGTGCGGGTACCACCTTGCGGAATTTACGGCTGCTCCATTTCTGCAGGCATGTGTGCTGGAAAGCTTTGATGGTTCCCGGCCTCTCTAAGTCCGACTCCCGAATATCTCGGAGGTAACTCAACGGAGTAAAAAAACGTCGGCAAATTGGCCCCGTGGTTTCGTAATCAGACACATCAAACATGACTTTCATTCCAACCGTCGATTCGGATATCAAGTGTTTATACACCCCGACAGTGTCGAACATCTCGCCCATTAAAGTAAAAGTCCCGAGTCTACTTGCCAACTCCAGTGGCCGTAAACCAGCACGGTCAGTGGCGTGAAGCAGTTGCAGCTTCAACTCCTCGGTATCAGTAATTTCAATGATTCTCCTGAATATACCACAAATGGTTATATTTTCAACCTCTGGCCTGTACGCTGCTGCCCAGCACAAACTGTGCAGCAAACCATCACCCCCAGGCTCAACAGCAAGTACATCAGCGCCTTTTGTGTGGATGATGTCAAATATTTCCAGGGAACCGTGAATGGCAGCAACAACTAACGGTAAAGAGAATCTGTCCTCGCAGCTGACAGGACCATCCTTTGTCAACTCGACATGTGTCATCGGCTGATTCAATAACTGTTGAAGATCACCCGGTGGATAGTCTGTCAGAGAATCGACCAGCAAAACATCCCTCTTTTTGATCGCTCTCAAAAGACTCACCTTCCATATTTTGATTCCCTCCGTATCTCCAAGAATATCTAAAGCCGCCATGACTGAACTCGTTTAGGCTGTCAAAGAGGCCACTGCTTCCCTAAAACAGTAACGCTGTACTCCGTTGCCAGGCTCTACGACATCTGTATGTTTCGCTTTGTTTGTTGCTACGTGAAGAGTTACGATGTTGTTTGAATACGTCATCTAATGGCAATCTTTGGAAAGTAGGAAATACTTGTTACTCGTTCCTGGAACTTTACCACAAATTCCTAGAGAATAAGTTGGTGACACTGATTTTTATCCTTGAGCACTTGTTGCATTATCCAATGTCCTGCATCTTCGATAATCGAAGGCCGACCTGCTCACCACTGCGTTACATCGCACATCACCCTTCGAGAAATATACCGGTCCGCGGCGTTATATGTTGGCACGATGCCAACTTTACCGGTCGACCAATCATATTGCACTTTATATCGGGTCTTCGGCCACCACTATTTGTACTACGATTCAAATTGTACAACACCGGTTCTGATTGGCCTCCTCTTCGAG
>NMRB01002339.1:33035-56821 GCA_002633025.1 Notospermus geniculatus
GTGGCGGGAGCGGGTGCGAGTCAAACAGCAATAGGGAAATACATTGGATTTTCCACCCGCGCCCGCCTCCTTTTCTGCGCCCGCAAACGCCTCGTGGAAAAGCAGATATAGTGAAATTCCCAAATAGATACGTGGCACATAGCTCTAACAAACAGTAAAGTTTAATTCACTTTCTGCAGTGTGAATATTTGTGTGTTTACTGTTCAGTGGATGTTTGCTCTCCCGCATCATTCTATCGAATGCTTTGTATTTCCATGTGGCCTGATAGAAGTAGTGTTCTCTTACAAACTCAAAATTTTGTTTATGTAGCCTACATGTACGTGTAACTAACACCGAATTGGGAGATGAACCACACCCTGGGTTACCCATGATTAAATAATGGGATGAATTCGCAAACATTGCCCAATGCGAACCCGCATACATTTTTATCTAGACCAGCTCCAGCTGTTCCCTCCAGGTGACAGTAGTGCTCAACGGGGAGGGACCAGCCCCAGACGAAGTATGATGATGCTTTCTGAGAACAGTAAAGTTGCAGGTTGCAGCAACTTGCATCATGCAAATAACCAACCACTGGGAACGAACAGTTTACAATGCAGAAGCCAATAGGAAAGCACTGTTTGTTGAAGGAATGCTGTCACGTAACTCAAGAACAGCACTCCAATTCAGACAGGAAAAAAGTTTTTAAAAAATTAAAGTTTGGGTTTATAGTCTGATATCAACAACGGTAGAGGTGTCATCCGACTTGACACTTTAACCCCAGTCTATCCTGAAACCTTTCAGTAGAACTTTGGTGAGCTGCTCATTCAGAGCAATCAGAGCTTTTCCGACCGGTACCCATTTGTAAAGTGCTTTTCAGAATGTCCAGTCATGTTTGCATTCATTTGACCTTGCAATGGAACCTAAACCACAAGCCACAAATTGACCAGTTACGTGTGCATGCCAATAAACGGCTGACCGACTTCTAATAAGACCTTGTTCCCGACCTTGTTCAGGTCTATACTCTGATTCAAGAGAATCATGCAATCATGGACACGTAACTGGCCCATTTGTGGTTTGTGGTTAGGTTCCATTGCAAGGTAAAATGAGTGCAAAAATGACTGGACATTCTGAAAAGTACGTAAAATACGCCCAACCGAACTCTGTCTCAAAATATCTGATACGTTTTCCATGGGTCCTGTTGATAGATCGATATGAGGGTAACCGTCATATATCAATTAAGATTGGAATGGCATGTATATCGACAAACTCATTAACAGTTGTCAAAATCTTTGATAAAATGGTCCCAACCAATATTCAGCTGAAGTGCACATCTAACAGACGTCGGATCAACCACTCACAAAAATGAAATTAGAGGGCCGGTAATATGATAGTATGTAATAGGCCTAATGTTGTAAATATACGCAATTAATTTTAGCTTCGACCCATTCGATATGCAGTATGTCAATAAATAGTATATTACATTTGAAAGTGGTTAACATCAGTAATCCCTTTGGGAAGTCTTGCACCTGGACCTGGTGTGGTTCACATTAATTTAGTTGGACCATCGGTTAAACGAGTTACACCCATGTTGACTGTTGCTACACTGATTTCATTACAGAGCCATTACAGAGCAATGTTGGACGGTTCGACTTCAAGTTACAGCTTGATCTAAATTGTAGCTGTACAGGGCACGGTACTTACTACTTCGCTTGATAAAGCATTATCATCTGATTCCACATTAATTTTTCCTCATATGGCGGAGCAAGCGATAACGTATTTTTGCAGCAGTTTCGGCCTACACGTTAATGGAGGTCTGAAATACTTACGGAGACATCGACCCGCTTCCGCGGCCTAAAAACGAGTTTGGTTCCAAAAGAGCGACGATGTTGGCTGCAGACATTCTTGGAGAGACGGGCGTAATCAAAAAATGGAAGGTGAGTCTTTTGAGAGCGATCAAAAGGAGGGATGTTTTGCTGGTCGATTCTCTGACAGACTATCCACCGGGTGATCTTACACAGTTATTGAATCAACCGATGACACATGTCGAGTTGACAAAGGATGGTCCTGTCAGCTGCGGGGACAGATTCTCTTTACCGTTAGTTGTTGCTGCCATTCACGGTTCGCAAGAAATACTTGACACCCTTTGCACAAAAGGCGTAGATGTCCTTGTTGTTGAGCCTGGGGGAGATAACGTGGTACACAGTTTGTGTTGGGCGGCAGCGTGCTGTCCAGAAATTGAAAATACTCTATGTGGTATATACAGGAGAATCATTGAAATTGCCGATACCGACGAGCGGAAGAAGCAGCTGCTTCACGCCACTGACCGTTCTGGTTTACGGCCGCTGGAGTTGGCAAGTAGACTCGGGACTTTTATTTTAATGGGCGAGATGTTCGACACTGTCGGGGTGTATAAACACTTGATATCCGANTAACCAACACAATAAATCAGTACACACAGAATCATTGGAGAGTTTGTGGGACCTATTTCAATGGAAGATGAATGAGTCAACCAGAGGTGTTCAAATATTTTTTCCAGAGCTGTATATCGCAAATTGTCGGTAGGAAGCTGATGCACATGTACACGTATCTTGCACCAACACTGGACCATGAGTGTACACTTCCTAATCGTAAAGCCGACGGTTATGGCCAGCGGAGTGTCCAGTCATTCAAAAAACCTATATTTGTGCAATAAAACTTAGTTTTATGTACATCGTAGAAAAGCTGTGGTTTTATGGACGAGGTAGAATGTACAGGTTTTAGAACTTGGACATTCTACACCGTCTCCAGTAACTTTTAATATACGTGAAATCATTATACATGCTCACGTGTGGGCACGAGGTAGGATGAACAGGTTGTGGTAGAAAAACAAGGTTTTTCTGCGACGGAGTGAAATACCTGGGAGAAAAACAAAGTTTTTTGAATAAAATAAACCAGGTACATGTATTTTACCAACGATATTGGAAAACTAAGTTTTTAACGTGAATAACTTGGTTTTTCTAGAAATACCAGGTTTTTCATGATAAAAACAAAGTAATTCAGTGTAAGAGCAAAAAACATGTTTTTTTACTAGAAATACCAAGTTTTTTTCCCGATAGCATAAAAAACGGTGTATAAAAAACAAAGACCTAAGACCTAGGACCCAGTAAAAAACGCAGACCTCACAAGGTAAAAAACTAAGACCCAGGTAAAAAACGCAGACCTCACAAAGTAAAAAACAAAGACCCATGTAAAAAACAAAGACCTCACAAGGTAAAAAACTAAGACCCAGGTAAAAAACGCAGACCTCACAAGGTAAAAAACAAAGACCCAGGTAAAAAACGCAGACCTCACAAGGTAAAAAACGNCGACCTCGATGGATATTACTCGACATTTATGATAATGCTGAATATGATAAACCTACGTGACATGACAAGTCATAATCCACCTTTCGCAGTGATTTTCATGCATTTGCAAGTCGTTGTCATTATCGTGATACTTCTGCTCAATTTCCTCATCGCTCTTCTCTCCGGTGAAGTGGGAAAAATCGAGGACAGAAAACACGTGATACAGATGGTGACGAAATTGAACGCTTGTCTTGAATAGCAAAGCACACAGTTTACGTCATCAAATCGCGCGCCCCCTATACGCCGGTATTGAAATCACAAGGTACCCGTATGATGCGGACAAACAATAGCACTCCCATTATAGGCAATTGTATGCATTGTGTACAGCAGAATGGCGACGTCCGACCCATTTCCTATTGTAAAATTGGTTGAAAATGATGTGCCTGGAGCTAAAATTGACGTTAACAATGCGGAAGGTTACTCAAATTACCAGTTGAAGCGATGGCTGGAGTGTAGAGGCCACAGAGTTGGTGGGAACAAGGCAGCACTTTTGAAAAGGTGAGCATCGTCGGTGGACATTGATTTCGCATGCATTGCGCATGTTGCGTGCATGACACTTTACATAGGCCTAGGCCTATGCATGGATTTGAATTTTGAATCGGCCTCCGTGAGTGGATAGGCCTACATTGTAGATGTTGCATTTGCACATACTTTTTGGGGGCTGTGATGCTGCTGCTGCTGCCTGTGGGGTGGCCTTCCTCCTCCTGTCATGCCTATCCGTATCCTGCTGGCTGGCTGGCTAGGCCAGGGCCTACCTAGCCTACCGGTGCTAGAGGTAGGGCCTACCGGTAGGCTAGGCCTATATAGGCCTATTCCTAGGCATGATGATTGATGGAGAGCATGCCTAGCTATGTAGACTGTTATTAATATGGGCTACTTTATTTCATTTTTTCAGGGTAAAAACCTGTGTAGAAGAAGGTGACCACGAGACGTTGGATATTACAGTAGACAATGGTAAGTGGTTTGCCAAGAAGGTTGCTGACTTTGTAGTTCAAAAAAATGCAGCGCCCACTCCTACGGCTACGAAGACAAACAAAGTGCCAGTTCCTCCCATAAATAAGTGGAGTACGTTTCCTTCTCGCCAGATCCCTAGGAATTTTAATTATGGCCATATTCACCATTTTCTTTTGGAGTCAATTGAGTTTGAAAGTGTCAGTGACAATGGAGGCGAAGCAGAAAAGGAAGTTGCAGACCTGTCGCACATGACAACCAAACCATTTCAAAAAGGCCAGCAATATGTTGATTCTGGAAATGTGCAAAACCTTCAAGACAATGAACTCACCACATGTTATTTCCTTAAAGCGGGTGTGCTTCCATCAATGAGAAACGACACAATATATAAAGTACATGTCACAATATCTACTGCCAGTGGTTTTATTCTCGACAGCAGTTGCGAATGCAAAGCCTCTGCCCTTGGAAGGTGTAGTCATGTTGCTGCGGTTTTGTTATTCTTATGGAAACACGTTGAAAAAAATGGTTATGATGCACTTCCCTGTACCAGTAAGCCATGCGAGTGGAATAAGGGAGCGAGAGGAAGGAAAAACCCACAGGAAGTGCATAAGGCGATGTATTCAAGCAGAAAAACTAATGAAGTAATGAACTTCGACCCCAGACCAGTTGCTGACAGGAAGATTTCCACGGAACGGGTGAACAGATTCATCAGGGATTTACAGCGCACCAGCAGTGTTGAATCCACGGATGGAACAGTGCAGCCTGCACTTAGAATGTGGGAGACACTTCTGGATATTAAATATAACGACTATCCACTTGAGCCTGCTAGACGAGATGACCTCAAGGACTGTATTGACCAGCTGTTGCAAAATCTCAACTGTTTCGGGGATGGGGTCAATTTAGTACCGGACACTCTAGGCCAGAGTGAGTCTAGCTCTTGGAAACTACAGCGGCTGTACAGGATAACAGCATCGAATGTGAAGAAAGCAGCATCCCTGGGAAAGAAAATTCGTGAGTGCAAGTCGAATCGTCAGTTGCAAATGCCGGACTGTGCCAGTTTTGTTGACAGGAAACTTTGGAATGGCAACACTGTGTGTACAAAGTCTATGTTAGCAGGAATCAAACAGGAACCAGAAGCCAGGAAACAGTATCAGTTACTGAAAAAGGCAACAACTCCCGACTATGTGGTGGAAGACACTGGTTTCTGGGTGAACAGCATGATGCCACATCTTGGTTGCAGCCCAGACGGATTGGTTATGGACCCTACTGCCACTCCTTGCGAAGGTTTGCTTGAAATAAAAACACTCAAGCTTTTTCAGGAGATTTCTCCTTTGGATTTGAAGGCAGCAGTGGAAAAAGGAGAGGTGGCAAAGTCCAAAATAAACTCGGCTTGCTTCAAACTCGAAGACAATGGACAATTGAAACTGAGGTCATCACACGAGTACTATTACCAGGTCCAGCTTCAGATGGCTGTGATGAAACGGCAGTGGTGCGACTTCATGTTGTTCTCCCCCAAGGGCAACTCCAGCGTTGAACGAATACTCCGAGATGATTGCCTCATTTCTGAGATGGTGAGAAATGCCACTGAATTCTGGCATAGCGTCCTTGCCCCGGAGATATTCGAAAGGCGTATTCCAAGAGGATTAAAACCATTCATTTTGTAAGTAAATAATTGAGTTGCAGTGATCAAAATGCAATATTTATTCTTGAATTCGGAAAACATTGATACATGTACAATATCATCAAGAGGAAAGCATAATAACAAGTACTGTGAAAAATAGTGCCAATGGCAAGTTGGGGTGATAAAGTCATGTGTCTTCATTAGAATTCTGCTTACAATGGGAGTAGGCCGCCTGCTAGCGGTCCTAAAACGTCACAAAATTTGACGTCAAAGAGGTGTCCACGACATTATGGATGACGTCATGGCGTCACTTTTTTTCTGTGGCTTAGTGCCGCGAAAATTTCACGGTTTACAGTATACATGTGACCCTCCACCACCAAACCAGTAGGAAGTTGCACAGAAAATGGGGCTAACGTTCTGACATAACACCAGGAGATTAAAAATAAAATAGAATCACTCAGACATGTCAGACCTCACAATAGACAGATAATACTGAAATTGACAGATTAATTCGGCCCAAACCTGCTACATGTAACCCAGTTGATGTAACCTCAGAGCGACTTCCGACTGGTTTGGTGGTGGAGGGTCACACATGTACATGTAGGCGATAGGACTGCATTTTCAAAGTTTCAGTGCGGTAAATGTAGGTCTAACAAGTGAAGTTTTTCAGAAAATGTTCCCTATCTTCTGGCCAAAATACATGTAGGGATCACACCACCACACCAAAAGTGCTTACTTTACCAAAACTTCTTGAAAATTCACCAGGCAGCATGCAACGAATACTGCCTGATTTGCAAGTGGGGCAATTGATAAAGGGATTGTTCTCCCAACCAGCCTGAATTTTTTCAATCTGTCATTGAATCGTTCTACATGTATTCTTGCCTTGGCTATTCTCCTGGTCAACAGCTCTTCTTGTGGTGTCAACTTCTCTCTCCCTTTTAGAAATGGAGGTATGTTGACATCAACTTGCTTTCCTTGGAGTATTTCTTTGACTGTAAATCCTCTATCTACAAGAATGAGGTCACCAGAATTAAGTTGGTCAACTATTCCACACTTCTCAAAAATTTCTTTGTCACTGATTGCACCCTCATAGAGGTCAGAAACAAAAACAGCGGCAGCACTTGGGGCAACTGCTATTAGAGACTTGAAAGTGTGGTGATGTTTGTAGCTGGAGTACAAATTTCCCTGCTGTTGGAAATTCCGAGGCATCTGAACAAAGAATTCTGTACAATCAATTGAACAGCGAACATTCCTGAATGAAATGAATGACTTTGGCATGTATTTTCTCAGCTGTACACGGTCTGGGAACATTAAATGTCTCAAATCATTGAAGTGACAAAACAGGAATTGAAGCCATGTGGTGAAAATGATTCTCACTGCACTCTCTGACAAATTAAAAAAGTGACTCAGTCCCAAGATGCAGTAACCGCGTCGTAGTCTAACAAGAGTTAAGAAAAGTTCTTGTTTGGGTGCAGTTGCTCTACTTGGACCCCGTTTGTCTGATTTCTTCTCATCATTTTCTTTTGCACGGACACTCTAGGCCAGAGTGAGTCTAGCTCTTGGAAACTACAGCGGCTGTACAGGATAACAGCATCGAATGTGAAGAAAGCAGCATCCCTGTGAAAGAAAATTCGTGAGTGTCTGAGGTGTCTGAGAATTCTGAGGTCACCAGAATTAAGTTGGTCAACTATTCCACACTTCTCAAAAATTTCTTTGTCACTGATTGCACCCTCATAGAGGTCAGAAACAAAAACAGCGGCACCACTTGGGGCAACTGCTATTAGAGACTTGAAAGTGTGGTGATGTTTGTAGCTGGAGTACAAATTTCCCTGCTGTTGGAAATTCCGAGGCATCTGAACAAAGAATTCTGTACAGTCAATTGAACAGCGAACATTCTTGAATGAAATGAATGACTTTGGCATGTATTTTCTCAGCTGTACACGGTCTGGGAACATTAAATGTCTCAAATCATTGAAGTGACAAAACAGGAATTGAAGCCATGTGGTGAAAATGATTCTCACTGCACTCTCTGACAAATTAAAAAAGTGACTCAGTCCCAAGATGCAGTAACCGCGTCGCAGTCTAACAAGAGTTAAGAAAAGTTCTTGTTTGGGTGCAGTTGCTCTACTTGGACCCCGTTTGTCTGATTTCTTCTCATCATTTTCTTTTGCACTGTTGTCACCTCCTCTCCAATAAGTGAGTTTATTCACTGCATCACCAAGAAAATTGAATAATGCCATGAACTGTAGAAAAGTCAGACCCGAAAAGTACTTCATCTTTTTGTCACTGTCTTTTATAGAATCAAGTGACAATGTTCCCAGTTGGTGTTCATCATCTGGTTGATTTGTTGATTTCCCCACATTTTTATTGACTTCGTTTCTCAAAATCATGGTTTCGACTTTTGAACCTAGAATGTACTTTTCATAGACGGTTTGCGTGCCCACAGTTGCCATTTCTGGAACTGCATTTGCTCCCTGGTCTGCAACTGTACGTGCTGTAATTTCAGGTTCATTATAAATTGTAACAGGTTCAGTCTGAACAGCTATTTCCTTAAATAACGGTTGTTCCGGTTCAGGTTCTGCCTCCTCACATTCTGCCTGTTCATGACCCAACAATAACAGCAATCCATCTGCAGCTTGAAGTCTCTCTTTCTTGGATACCGGTGCTGCCCTTGGTGTCGGAGCTTTGCGCTTTCTGCTGAATTTATTAACCTATAACGAAAGAAAAATAAATAAATTTATTCACATATTTTCAATATTTCTATGATTTTCTAATTTCAGATGATGAATCTGATGATTGGTCCACAGTAACTCATGTGTCAGAGACTTCCTTCTCGCAGTCGTCGTCGTCTTCAACAAGTTACGTGTTTGGGAAGAGCTGCCATGAATGCTTGGGCAATGAATATTGAAGATAATCACCAGTGCAAGATTTCGGATTCAGAAGATGGTGATGATCAATCCGTTGAGGCCCCGTATTCTCTTTGCTCCCGATGTGGGAGAACCTTGGAGGGCCATTATGCACAGTGCCCATCGGACATTGGTGACGACTGTGATTTTGATAGTGATGTAACATTGTGCCCACTTTGTGGACACGGACATGATTTTGCTCAAGAGTGTGACCTTTTGCACACCATGATTTTGATAGTGATGTAACATTGTGCCCACTGTGTGGACACGGACATGATTTCGCTGAAGAGTGTGACCCTTTTCCACACCATGATGAGTAAATTCCTCCAAGAAGATGATTGTAACATTGTGGTAACATAGTGATGTAACATTGTGCCCACTTTGTGGACACGGACATGATTTTGCTCAAGAGTGTGACCTTTTTGCACACCATGATTTTGATAGTGATGTAACATTGTGCCCACTGTGTGGCCACGGACATGATTTCGCTGAAGAGTGTGACCCTTTTCCACACCATGATGAGTAAATTCCTCCAAGAAGATGATTGTAACATTGTGGACAGGGACATGATTTTGCTTGTAAGAGAGTTATCTTTTTCCATCATGTGTCACCTTTTCCATTAATAAATGAAAACAAAGTTCTCAGTAACCACTTTTTTTTTCATTTGAATCACAACCATAAAATATGCGAGCTTCCAGCAAAAAAACCAGTCTGAAGTCACTGTGAGCTTGGTAGATCGAGGAAATAATTTCTTCAATTCAAGCCGTGGGAACAGAATTTTAAAAATAATGGCCTATTTGGGCCTATTTGTCAATGTGGTGGGAGAGTTATTTTCTTTCTTCCACAGGGCTTGGCCTAGGCCTACATGCACATGTACCATAATGACCTTGGCATGCTTGGTCTTGGACTTGCAATGCATATACATGTAGCCGATAGGCCTAGGCCTGCCCTGATTGGGTCATCCATTCTGTTCTGTTTAATGACTGGTTTTGTGCTGGAGGGTTTGGCATCAGCAGGGACACTGTCACTCACTGTCATGCCATGTTAACACAATCACTAATAGGCCTTAGCCTAGGCCCTAAGCCTTAGCTAGGCCAACAGAGGCTCGGCCTACATACATGTATACAAGATACATGTGGGCTATGTACAGTGGCAGTGCTATAGTGCAGTGCATAAACACGAAACACATTCATGAATGATGGCAATCTAAACGCACCTGCTCAGGAGATGCAAGGGCAGGAATCGGATCTGGGTGTTCATCAGTAGGTCCTGCACCGTTGACGAAATGCTTGCTGCATATGTATGTGTCCTTTTTCACGTTCTCTGTTGTGAAATCGTCCCTTCCACAAGCCCGAACCCATCGCCTGCATTTCTCCAAATCCAAGTGTGGTTTGACAAAACGGACCCAAGTTACATCATTCATATGCGGTCTATCCGCATAACGAGAATCACTACGGCATAATCCGTAACAGCAGTGCTTCGTTGCTGGCATCTCTAAGGTTTACATTCACAAATACCATCAAAAATCAACAGTTTTGAGGACGAAAAATACACAGTGCGTACACGGCGTCCATGATGAGATGAGTGATTGTTTGTCCGCACGCACGAGAAGTTTGTGCACAGTATATCTCGTGACGTCATCAAATCGGGGGTTACTATTTTTAGCTGCTGTGCTCATTGCTATTACAGAGTACTTACTATGACTGGTCACAACGTCCAAGAAGTTACCAAAGGAGGCCTACCTGATGATGGTATAGCTACGTACGGTAGGCCTAGGTGAAGGCCTGATGCTTCCAGTGGTAGTGACATGTAGGCCTATGCATGAGATATTGCACTTCATGTCTATAAGCCTACACAAGTGATAAGTACAGCAGCTATCGCTTTGGGATTACTATTAGGCCTTCCAACGCAGTTTTCAATGTAGAAAATATGGTTTTAAAACTTTGTACCACAATGCCCAGTTGATAAACAGCAAATCAGAAAACAAGCAAAATATCACAAGTTTTAATCATGTATTTGTAGGATTTATCTGAGTTGCTCCTCTTGATCGTTTTGAGAGATCAATGACCAGAATGACCATCAGCTGGCTCAATCACCCAACACATTAACCAAAGTGCATATGTTGATGAAAAGCCAACAGTCATTGCAAGCGAGTGCATCACCTACACCTATTTTCAAATAGGGGTGGGGGGAGGGGACACCACACTCTTTGATTATGAACATAAACAAGTCGTACATGTATAATAAACAATATTCCAAATGGGTCTTTGTTTTTTACCTTGTGAGGTCTGCGTTTTTTACCTGGGTCTTAGTTTTTTACCTTGTGAGGTCTGCGTTTTTTACCTGGGTCTTAGTTTTTTACCTTGTGAGGTCTGCGTTTTTTACATGGGTCTTTGTTTTTTACCTTGTGAGGTCTGCGTTTTTTACCTGGGTCTTTGTTTTTTACCTTGTGAGGTCTGCGTTTTTTACATGGGTCTTTGTTTTTTACCTTGTGAGGTCTGCGTTTTTTACATGGTCCTAGGTCTTAGGTCTTAGGTCTTTGTTTTTTAGACACCCCATAAGACAGCCCTCAATAAATAGCTGGCTCAACAAGGGTCTTTCTTTTTCCTGGGGATTTTCTAACTTTCTCAGCACAGATACCAATTGTATAATAAATTACAGTATGTTAATGTCCTAGTCTTCCTTGAATCTGTATTCTCGCTTTACCTGATGAGGGCTAGCAGGATGCTGCCGAAAACGTTTCTACCGTGTATACAGGGTGTATCAGAAAAAACTAGACTCTCAAAAAAATCACCATAAAATAAAAATGGAGGGGCGTTTTGAAGAACTGTATATCACTTGGTAGAGGACATGATTCGGCACCGAATGATGGCAGTCTCATTGTTCACACTTCATGTTTCAATGAGCAGCGACAGTTTCAATTTTGAAAATTTGAAGTCCTCTGCGCACGGGAATGTGAGGCTTAAAATCGAATCTGTCACAGGGAACGAAAAGTTCAGACTGACTTGTACCCTCATGCCAAAGCGTTTTTGAAATAATTAATTCGTTCANATATTCTTTATGCAAAACAATTTCTTCGTCTTACAGAAAAAGTGTCTCCTGCATGGTAGTTTGGTCTCGTTTCGCAACCTCTCTGTTCTCGTTTCGACGTCCCGTTTTGCACTGATAACCTCTGGCCTGTACGCTGCTGCCCAGCACAAACTGTGCAGCAAACCATCACCCCCAGGCTCAACAGCAAGTACATCAGCGCCTTTTGTGTGGATGATGTCAAATATTTCCAGGGAACCGTGAATGGCAGCAACAACTAACGGTAAAGAGAATCTGTCCTCGCAGCTGACTGGACCATCCTTTGTCAACTCGACATGTGTCATCGGCTGATTCAATAACTGTTGAAGATCACCCGGTGGATAGTCTGTCAGAGAATCGACCAGCAAAACATCCCTCTTTTTGATCGCTCTCAAAAGACTCACCTTCCATTTTTTGATTCCCTCCGTATTGCCAAGAATATCTAAAGCCGCCATGACTGAACTATTTTAGGCTGTCAAAGAGGCCACTCCTTCCCTAAAACAGTAACGCTGTACCCTGTTGCCAGGATCTACGACACCTGTATCAGCATGTGTATGTTTCGCTTTGTTGCTAGGTGAAGAGTTACGATGTCGTTTGAGTATGTCATCTAATGGCGATCTTTGGAAAGTAGGAAATACTTGACGCAAGGGCCCAACGCGCCGCGTAGCGGTCAACAGCGAAGCTAGCCAAAGACTTGTCACGGGTCAGTCAATAGAATTGGACTCATAGGAAATATGCACCTAATGTTCAGATGGCATATACCGGACGGTTGGTTCACGTTTTTAGTGGCTGTGAAGGTAGATGGATACATTATGTAGCGATATACCGACAGATTTGCTGGGGACTTGCTCTGTGGTTGTCGTGAAATGCGATTTTTGTAAGATTATTCTGATTTGTGACGTCATTTTCTATCATCATAAAAATATGTTGAGTAGCTGGGATATATTTATAAACATTTATTCAGCAGACACTATCGAGACGTGGCCGGCTGGCGCATCGGCAGAGCGTCGGGCTATGAATCTGGGGCGCCGGGTTCGAGCCTTGCGATAGGCGTTTTTTTTCGCGTGTCTGTTTCTCTGTTTAAGTTTTTTGCCGAACACTTTTTAGTCGCAGGACGAATATCTCCCCAGCCCTTCCCTTTCCCTACATATCTGCATTTGCTTATAAATACTTATAACCACAGATCCCTGTCAGCTGTCCTGCATTCAGAGAGACTTTTCACTAAAGTCTCTCTGAATGCAGGGGCAGCTGACGACCATCGACATTCCCCTCTCAGTCACCAAAAATATCAACACCCCAACTAACGTTCAAGACTACTGGTTACTCGTTCCTGGAACTTTACCACAAATTCCTAGAGAATAAGTTGGTGACACTGGTTTATATCCTTGAGCACTTGTTGCATTATCCAATGTCCTGCATCTTCGATAATCGAAGGCCGATCTGCTCACCACTGCGTTACATCGCTCATCACCCTTCGAGAAATAGCACGATGCCAACTTTACCGGTCGACCAATCATATTGCACTTTATATCGGGTCTTCGGCTACCACTAATTTGTACCACGATTCAAATTTTACAACACTGGTTTCTGATTGGCCTCCTCTTCGAGAGGCAGCGGATTGGCCGCGGGCCGTTCAATTTCTCGAAGGGTGATGTGCGATGTAACGCAGTGGTGAGCAGATCGACCTTCGATTATCGAAGATGATGTCCTGGGATCGGCAATGATCATGTCCTTCAGTTCAGTTTTTTTTTGTTGCAGGATTCTAGCTTCTCATTATCTGGTCTCTGGTAGCTGTTGTCCGCGAATAAGAAGTGTCCTTCAGCCCAATTCCTTTTTAATCCATCATCAAGCAGTGTTACCATGTCTTAGCGCAGATGCACCGTTTAGAATAGATACTCCGTCAGTAAGATGCACGCTGATACACTTAGTAAAGGTACTGCAGATGGAATACGTTTTGTCGGGTGTTCGAAAAACATGGACTATGGATCAATGGACTCTGGACTACTGGACTGTGGAAACCATGGACTGACCAGTCATGAATACCTCACTGACATGCGCCGCCTATCTCTGTTTTCATGGTTGTGTACGAAGACGTCATCGCGAATAACACACCAGTCTTGTGCATGCATAATAGGCTACTGAATTTTCATTCCTGGTTGATAAAAAAATAATGCCTTTAATTTGCTCGGGAAGAGACGGCGAAAAACTAGGCTAGGCTACTCTCCATGCACACCGATATTAGGCCCAACAAGATCATTCTAGGCTGCTGAAGCCTTGTGAATCAAACAGAAGACAAAGACATTGTTATATGAAAATTCGAAGTTTGTTAGCTACATGTAAACTAACATTCGATGTGACAACACACGGCGATGACAGCTTCTCAATCACTCAAGACTCAGCTCCTAATTTCCTGTCGGAGAAGAGGTTTCCATTTCAGGCGGCGTATGTCAATGAGGTATTTATGACTGTTCAGTCCATGGTTTCCACAGTCCAGTAGTCCAGAGTCCATTGATCCATAGTCCATGTTTTTCGAACACCCCGTTTTGTCACCCGCTCACGTCATGTAGTGGAATCTAATAAACCGTGTCATGATCCAACGTAACAAACACAAACTATGCAGCTACGGTTATCACCTGACTGTGTGTAACCTGTAATCTGTGAGAAGTTCGACGTCCATCGACTATGCAATCAATGTGGCCGACTCATTGTCATAAACTTATTGTAATAACGAAAACTGGCGTAGAGATAATGCAAGGACGGTCAACAAACAGCAAAGTAAACAGTACGTTAAACTCGCTGAGGCTGTGATTGTTGACATAACTAAAATGAACCACACCAAACTGTTAATAGTGTATTAACGGCCAATACGCATTTCCGAAGCGGATCTTGTAATACATCAACACTATACATGTATTCAATTTCAATTTCAATTTCAATTTCAATTTATTTCTCTATATCCTTTACAGAGGTATTAGAGGCAACAACATATTTACATTTCATTTACATGGTGGATGGCGTAGGTAGCGAAGTAGTTACAGTTTTGATTTAAAGGGTGGACAGTACAACGAGGTGACAGAAGGAATAAGGGAGGGTACATGAGTCGAGATATTTAACATTATTAATGGTGGTATATACCTGGATATTCATTAGTTATTAAAATTTGAAAAGGATGTCATGATTGTATTTGACATCCGCGCCAGGGCATTCAATTTACCTCTTGATTTACATTTCATAAGGTTGTGAAAATAGTGAACATGAGAATAAGTAACTGGTACAACCAAATTTCCACGTATATTTTCAAAATGGGGACATTTCACTAAGTAATGGCACTCATCCAAAAAATCTTCGCATGCGCACAATGGACAGGTGTCCTTTTGGATAATATTTTCAAATTTTCTCCCTTGGGTTGCGGGTTCGAAATTTACATAACCAAGTTCTTTGCTGTTCTGACAATTTCAAATATTCTTCAACAGAAAATTCAGTTTTAAATGATCTATAAACTACATATTTAGGGTCAGTCTGCAATTCATTATTCCAATGCTGTTCAAATTGATGTTTCAAAATTTCCGACACAAGTGATTTCAATTCCTGCTTCTTAAAAAGATTATGATTATACAAAACTGCTGGAATACCACAATTACATAAAATCTGTTTGATTTGTTTGTACCAAGGGCTAATAGAATATCCTCTTTCAAAATGTTCTAAAAGTATATTTCCAAAAAGACAGCACCATTTTGTTTCTTTTCCATTCATTATACTACACCAGTAAGAAATCATTCTGCTTTTAATTTCAATATCAATTGGGTACCTGCCCAATTCTCCATAAACCATCATACTCGGTGTTCTTATTGGTAAATGCAACAATAATTTACAAAATGTACGATGCACCCTCTCGATTTGCTCGAGTCGATAAACCACGCCACCTATATCTTCGTTGAAGTATGGTAACCTTAAATAATGGTTTCCCGTATCAACTGTTTTCATGGGAAACGTAATCTCTGATATTTTAAGACGAAGTTGGATGAGAGGCATTGCATAATTAGGCCTACTCAAACTTTTTGGTAGCAATGAGGAACCGGAGCGTCCAAAGGAGGCGCTGTGCAACAACTCAGTTTTTTCAAAAGAACGCATGCGCTGCGACGTTGAAAACGTCATTGACGTCGCGCATCGTTCGTGACGTTATGTGAGGTGCGTCATTCAGAATCAATGGCGTTGCTCTTCGGTCTGTTATTTACGCTAAAATAGTTAATTTTATCGATGAAATTCATCATGTTCCCGCTTTAACTTTCGTTTGAAAACATTCAGATATATTGAGTGAGTCCTGTACTTGATGATGATCCAACCTGAACAACAGGGCACAAGCCTCCAAAATAACCTGCTGACGTTGCGTCGGTTTGTGACCCTGACGAACAACAGTCAAATCCGCCATTTTGCGTAGGGTTATGTGATGCGTCGCGCCTCACACCGCCGGTGTCGGCAGCATACTTCCGCGGTAAAAGTAGTTCCTGAAGAAATGACATTTCTGATAAATATTTGCTCTTTTTATTGTATTTTATGATGATTTCCGATGAAGTAAATATATTTGAGTCAATTTATTCGCATATTTATATCAGAAGATCCATAATATAATATTTTATTGCTTCGGGAATGGCAAACAAAATACACAGTGCACGCACTACATCAGAACAGCGAAATGCATGTCATTGCGCTGTACATTCTGTAGTGTATGGCATGATGGCGGGAATCCCCGACGGAAATCCCGATTTTGCCGAGCAAAAACTAGACTAAGCAAAAACGCACAATAACTCGCAAAATCTTAGTAAAATTCACTTTTGTGTGTCATATTGTATTAAATTATCCCAAAACTGACATCGTTAGGTTCTTTTACGACACAAAAGTGATGAGTTTTACCGAACTATATCTTCTCGCGAAAGTAGATCCAGGTTGTTCGGTCGCCGTATCACTATCCCAGCTATAGGTGGGGGCGCAATGATATATTCAAGATGGCGGCGTTGATTTTTCCTCCGGGACTAAATCCCAAACCCAAGTCTCGCAATATCTCGCGGGATTTGGTCCCGGTGTTCCGGTTGGATGATGATCGTGTGAAATTCGAAATTCAGTGGACTACTTGAGGTATATTTATAGGGCTAGAAATTGGGTGTAGTTTCAGGATTAAATGGCAAATAGCGTTGGCTTGACTTTCGATGTCATAGTTTTAACTGAGTTGTTCATCAGCGCCACGTCACGCAGTACATGTAGTTCCTCCGGTTCCTCATTGACATCAGGAGTGATGCGGGCGCATAACTTTTGAATTGTTTCCTGACTAAGTGAAATTCCCAAATAGATAGATACGTGGCACATAGCTCTAACAGTAAAGTTTCATTCACTTTCTGCAGTGTGAATATTGTATGTTTACTGTTCAGCGGATGTTTGCTCTTCCCGCATCATTTTATCGAATGTTTTGTATTTCCATGGGGTGTCTATAAAACTAAGACCTAAGACCCAAAGACCTAAGACCCCAGTAGAAAACTGTGAGCCCGACAACTATAAAACTAAGACCCTAGTAGAAAACTGTGAGCCCGACAACTATAAAACTAAGACCCTAGTAGAAAACTGTGAACCCCACAACTATAAAACTAAGACCCTAGTAGAAAACTGTGAACCACACAACTATAAAACTAAGACCCTAGTAGAAAACTGTGAACCCGACAACTATAAAACTAAGACCCTAGTAGAAAACTGTGAGCCCGACAACTATAAAACTAAGACCCTAATAAAATCACGTTATTCACTTCTCTCTCTGCAATATGCACCTTTACACACAGATTCTGAAAGGGTTGTCAGACAAATGCAGACCAGCAGACTGCAGACCTATGGGTGGTTATATCCGCAAAAAGTAGACGTTGACAAAACAGAGACGGAGGTTACAAAATCAGAGACGTGCTTTTAGAAAACAGATATGTTCTTTAACAAAACAGAGACGTTTAGTTGTGATTTGGAGTCGTTCACAAAGGACGTTGGGTGCTACGAAAGAGTCGTTAACAAAATTTGGAGACGTGTCTTATCAGAGACAGTAACATTTTTCAAACGTAGCAATAATTTTAAATGGTACGCCATACACAGATGTTGACATGATTTGGAGTCGTTCATTAATGTGACGTTGGGTGGCGCTCGTTGCAGTTGAAGGTGAAATAAAGGCCTTATATACCCCCCGTCCATTGCCCAATGGGGAACCCGCATACATTTTTATCCCGACAGGTCGGCGCTGTGAGCGGCTGTACCGATGACGTCACAGAGCAAAGCAACGCAATGACGTCGCATCACGACGTCCTTGACGCAGTGTAACAGAGACGAGACGCCGAAAAAACGTACAACTGCTCATCACGAGCGCCTCCGAGTTTATAGTGGTAGTTGTCTCATGTACTGCCGTGTACAATGTTCGTGTACTTGCATTCGAGGCCATGATGCGACTCCTTCACCGGTTGGATTTGGATTATGCTGGCGCCACCACAGACGTTGGAAGTCTATTGGGTTTGGAGAGGCATTCAAAACATGGCGGACGGGCGTTCGAAACATGGCGGATGGGCACTTGTTTGACATTAACACCGCGCGATGGCGCGGATTATTTTTTAAAACCTCCCGTGCGCTGCATTTAACGATCTAGTTCAGCTTTAAAGCTGCGTTTAGCTGACACGCGGTATAGTCCATTCCAGATACCTAAGGCAAATTGCACTTGGCTAACCTTGTCAGTTGTGGTTAGTCTATTACTAACAGCTTGACCACAAACACAGCCAATAGGCAAGGTGACATGCATTATTCTCTATACCATTTGAATCCAAAGTGTGGTGACGTCATCCGTGCATGTGAGTGGAGGGCCCATTCAGTTGTGTTTTGAAAGCCAGCCGAGTCAGACGTGCCGGATTAGCGTCGCGTTTTCTACTTCAGTCCAATACCACATGTATTGTAGGAGGTGTCGAGTGTGCACCAGGCATATGCGTATACGCTGTGGTGTGGCTTGGGCTGGTAGTTTACGCGATGTTGGTCTACGGGGAGGTGAGTATTTCCCGAAATTTAATACCCTGGTGTAATGTAGCAGGGAGTTGTGGATCCTGGTGTAATGAAGCAGGAGAGTTGCCCTGGTGTAATGTAGCAGGGAGTTGTATATCCTGGTGTAATGAAGCAGGACTGAGAGTTGCCCTGGTGTAATGTAGCAGGGAGTTGATGAAATGGATGAGGAGGGTTGCTCTGGTGTAATGTAGCAGAAAGTATAGAGGCTGGCGGCGTATTGAGGCGGGGGAAGGTTACCCTGTCAATGTTGTGAGTGGTGTTGGCCACCGTTTAGTGACGCGGGACGGTTACCCTGGTGTACTGTAGCAGGGGTAGTAAGTCTTGGGGTGATGAACCTCGAAGGTTACACGGGTGTAGATGTAGCAGTGAGTTGGAGACCCTGAGGTATCGAACAGTGAAGATTTACCCTGGCTAAGTTGTTGCAGGGTTGTACATAATATCACGGTGTTTTGAAGCGGTCATAGGTCGCCGTGGGAAATGTAGGGAGCAGTTGACCCTAGGGTAATGAAACAGGAAGGTTGGCCTTGCAAGATTCAGCAGGAATTTTAGTTGTTTTGTGTGAAGGGACATTAGTTAGTGAATGAAGGGGATGTCTAGTTAGTGACTGCGTCGAGGTTTCCATAAGGGACACACTCCGCGTGAGCTACTGCGAAACTAATGTATTAGGCCAGCCGTGTATACCGTGTATACCACTATCTATAAATACACACAGTACACCTGCATGGCCTATATTTGCTGTCCGCAATGAAGTACAGCTGACTGCGGATAAGATCTTGCAGTAGCTCACGCAGAGTGTGTCCCTTATGAGTGCAGGACCCCGGAGTAACGTTGTCAGGGTGGCCCGTGTGCCAGTTTGATATTTGATTGACGAAATGGGTTGTCAGTGGGCCACTCATGGAGGAAAAGTGGGCCTATTTCCCAGTGCATTTCAAACAAGGGGAGTCCCACGGGAAGAGGCAACGTTGAAAACACTGTACACCGGCCTGAGATATACATAGAGGTACACGCATAGAATTAGGTGGAATGTTACCATTCAAGTTGTGGTTGATTAATTCAGTGAGTGAACGTAAGAGGATTAGTAGAATGGGCAGTGGATTAACTGGCTTGTCACTGTGGCCGTTCACTATTGAGTATTGTCATGGTCGATGATTTTCGTTGGGGGTTATACTAGTATAGACATTTGCATTATTGATAGGTATAGGTCTTCCTTCTCTTGCNTGTGTGGATTGTGTTGGGCTGTTATTCATTTCCCCATATCTATTAGACCAACACGAACATGCACATGAACAACACACTTGGGATTGGGTGTACTCGCCTGTTAAAGTATTGTGCAATAGCTCGTCAAAATAGTGAACAGGGTCGTGTAACATTGCAGAGTTCAACCTAGTACCATTTGCCTTAGGTATCTCGAACGGACTATAAGCAGAATGCGGATCGCGGAAATGGAACACGGAATAGACATTTGTTCGCTCCAATCCATTTCCATTCACCCATTTATCTGCACGCGGTAAGCGGTTTACGGAACGCAGATAGGCGGAACGCGGAAGACCATTCTGCATAATGCTTCGTGTAGAAATCGGCTAACCTCTTTCTACACTCTGCAGCAAGCAGCCAGATTCCGTGTTCAACGCTTTGGGATTTTCTCGTGCGCCCAATCAGAAGCCTCGTTTCGTCATCGTTCACGGAAGAAAAAATATCAATGATCTTATTTCATCAAATTTTGATTGGTCAACGTCATTACCGGGAACACGTCATGCACGTGGGTCGGTGCAAGCTTTGCCGTGATTGGTTGCTATTTTTGGGACCGGGGAAATTCGTTGAACACGGAAAGTGGTTTGCTTGCGTGAAGGTCAAGGGAGGAGAAGCCGAGTCTTTACCTGAACTCAGTGAAGATGGGAAAGACCGATCACTTGGTGTAGCGATTTCTCCGCGCGGAATAAAAATCGGCGCCCTATGGAGCACCGTGATTGGACAGGGACGGACCAAACCTGCGCAATGCTTACAAAAACAGAAGTGATACCGCGTGCAGATAAATGGAACACGCGGAATATTTACCGCATTCCATTTCCGCGATCCGCATTCCGCTTACTGACTCGAGTTTGAGGAATAAGCCAGGCTCACGTGAGCCAGCCACACCTGAACAAACGGGCATTAATGTCATGAAGTATATAGCCAAGGCAAACATCGAAGTTTTAAACTCATTATAGCACAAACCGACGATTAACTCGCCAAATACTCTTGTTTCTTAAACACATGTTAAAGGTCCAGGCGGTTCTGAACTGATCATTTGCACATCATTTTCTGGTCTCTCCAACTGAAAAGTGCCTGAGGAAGACCCCGCTTGGGGTCGAAAATTTGCAAGATTCTGGAAGTTGACTTCTTGATATTAAATTTATCATTTTGTGTGTCAATTTTTGTGCTTTCTCGTTCTTTGGATCATTTTTGAGGCATGTTGAATGGGACGAACCTGAAATGAACAGTGTATCTTACAACATTATGACATATTACCGGACTTCTAATTTCATTGTTATGAGTGGGTGATCTGTCAGGAAGTTGGCTGTTGATAATAGGAAGTTTAATTCTATTCTAATAATGTATTTTGTATGTAACTCAAATGATAATGAGCCGTGAAGCTGCTAAATCACATGTGGCTGAACTCAAATGATAATGAGCCGTGAAGCTGCTAAATCACAGGTGGCTGAAGCCCTCCCGGAAGCTACGAGTCTGCCAAGTTACCTATAGGCCTACGTTATGATAATTAGGTAAGAGAGTTCTTTCCAGGCATGACTTATAGGAAGTGACCTGATGCCAGAAAGTGGTCTGCTGCCAAAATGCAAATAAGTTAGTATAACGGAGAATAGAACAATGAGTAAGGGGACTAATATGGATTCATAGTGTTTTATTTGGAAGTCCGGGGGACTTAGGGCAGAGAAATGCAGAAAGAATGCACAGGTATTCCATATATAAGTCACGCCCTACTGTAGTTTAGCAGAGTTGCAACGAAGAGAGAGACATGTTAGTAAGATGCCGTAAAACAGCTTGGAGTAATGGAGTTTTAGTCAGAGTTTTTAGACACAGGAGTTTAGACAGAGAGTTTCAGCGGATATAGTTTTAGCGGAAGGCGTTTTTATAATTCAGAGACTGTGTGAAGTTTGAGACCGAGACTTAGATCAGTAGGTTCGTAGTTGAGAGTAGATATGCACAATGGACATATTGTGAGAGAAAAGTTTAGAGTTGAGTGTTATGGTATTGGAAGGATTTTAGCATGATACTTCAATGGACTTGGAATTATTAAATGGAAAGTTACGAAGAGTTGCCTGGTCGAGTTAAGTTCTTATGCGTAAGATGGATACCTCTCTGAACTTATATGCCAAGCGCATATGCCAAGCGATCCCCCCAAACAATCAACGATTGACTTTCGTCGACACCCGCGACAGATCTGACGTCTGTTAGATGTGCACTCAGCGGAATATTGGTTTGGACCCTTATCGGCATAGATCACGACAATAATATGGGCAGTTATATCCGCAAAAAGTAGACGTCTACTTTAGCCCTATTTAAAGGAGGGTTTAAGAATACGGGCTTATATTGTTTTTGGTCATGGCGTCTGTGTGCGTGTGTGTGTGTGTGTGTGTGTGTCCGTCTGTCACGCCTTCATATCTCATCTCCTTCAACAGCTACAGCTCTCGTAACACATCCTACCCCTAGGTTTGTCAACCTGGGCAATCCACTGAGCTAATCATTTTCTATCTCAGATGCCTCCATCATGATGTAATCAACGTATCAGACTTGATATTTTGTCCGTCACGCTTTTATCTGGTGCCATAACTCGGTTCCTTTAACACCTAGAGCAACAGAAACAAGTTCTACACTTAGGTTTTCATACCTAGGAATCGAATGGACTGCATGGTTACTTTTGATCTGAGATGTTGGGGTCATGGTGAGATTGATATCACAAATTTGATATTTTGAGGTAACTTGCCATATTTTCAGCTGAGCAACATGAAACAAGTCTCAGTTCATGCCTGCTTATCCAAGGACTGTACTATGTTAAAATTCTCAGCCTCACGTGTCCAGGTGATTGAGATATCATGAGATTTTGATATATCAAACTTGATAATTTGAAATATCTCTTCCTGTGGTAGAGATAGAGGCGTGATATCACCCATAGTTAGGTTATTGAGGATGCCCATTTCGATTATGCAATGACCTTGATAATCAGAGGTCAAGGTCAAGGCCAAACTTGATAATTTGAAGTATCTCTTCCTGTGGTGGACGTAGAGGCATGATATCACCCGTACTTATTAAGGATGCCCATTTCGATTATGTCTCCGAAGCCGACAAGGCAATTTCCAGAGTGTTTGCGAATTTTCGACCCCAACCGGGGTCTTCTTCAGGCTGGAACTTTACAATCCGAAACTCTAGAACAGTCTGAGCTGAAACCCAAATGTAGATTAGAAGTATCCCATCCAAACAGGACGTGACAGCAATTAAGGAAAGAATACAAGCCCCAAAAAGTGGTTGCTCAACCTAACAGAAATGTAATTAGTGAATGTAAGGCTTGAATAGGCTGAAAGGAAGGGTGTATAATATACATTGTAGCTTGGAGGAATTAAACTAACAGTATAATTATACTAACAGTACAATACCCCAAGACTATAGTAAGAGTAATTTATATTAAACAAATGAATGAGGAAGTGATAAAAAATTAGGCCTAGAAAAAGAAATGAAGAAAGAGATAATAAGAAATGAAGGGGCAACAGTAAAGAAAGAAAGCCTAGGTGAACAGCACCTACAAAACCTGACCAACGA
>NMRB01002339.1:57298-71680 GCA_002633025.1 Notospermus geniculatus
TTTTGTAGGTGCTGTTCACCTAGGCTTTCTTTCTTTACTGTTGCCCCTTCATTTCTTATTATCTCTTTCTTCATTTCTTTTTCTAGGCCTAATTTTTTATCACTTCCTCATTCATTTGTTTAATATAAATTACTCTTACTATAGTCTTGGGGTATTGTACTGTTAGTATAATTATACTGTTAGTTTAATTCCTCCAAGCTACAATGTATATTATACACCCTTCCTTTCAGCCTATTCAAGCCTTACATTCACTAATTACATTTCTGTTAGGTTGAGCAACCACTTTTTGGGGCTTGTATTCTTTCCTTAATTGCTGTCACGTCCTGTTTGGATGGGATACTTCTAATCTACATTTGGGTTTCAGCTCAGACTGTTCTAGAGTTTCGGATTGTAAAGTTCCAGCCTGAAGAAGACCCCGGTTGGGGTCGAAAATTCGCAAACACTCTGGAAATTGCCTTTTCATTTATCATATATTGTGTGTCAATTTTTGTGCTTTTCTCCTCTTTCGAAGCCGACAAGCATGTTCTTAATTGTTTTTACTAGTTATGTAATAAAGAAATGAATCTTGTATGCATATTAACACAAAATGGATCAAAATACATAAAAACGCCGTTTCCAATTACGTAACTAGTTAGAAACTACATGCTTATTTGATTACGAGCCACCATGTTTCTATCTGTTGGTAATACATTTTGGGGGTGTAAATCTCACCGTTCAAAAGTTATAGCTGTACATCGTGTCCCATATTCTCCTGTACAACGCTCAGTCATGTGTCAGTTCTTGGGTTCAATGACAAAGTCAGTGTCCTTAACTTCAAAGTCAATTTTTCGGCGTCTTGCAAAAAAATCTCAAAGGCCACCCACCCTAGTGTGACTCAGGGGGGTCCCCTGAACACATTGCCAGGTAGTCCGAACGTCTGACTCGTATTGCTATTTTTAGCCTATTTGCTGGACGCAATACAGAGTCAGATGATGAGTAAACGAAGAACCAAATTTTGGTTCTACGTCATCAGCATAATTAGATCACGGATTGGTGGTTCCCGTATCACGTAACCTCAAACAGTAAAGATGGCGATGCTGTGCATCGGCTTTTCGAGAGGAACATTTTTCGTGATTTTGATAACAAATTGCGATTTTCTTGCCAAACGAATGTTTGTCTGGCTGGAGTGAACAGAGAGCGTGATTGCGAGTGTAGCTGGTTGAAACCTAAGCAAGTAGATGCCTGAGAGCAGCGTTGTCAAATGATACGATTGCCGTGCTATCGGAATCTAAAAATAAACTAACTGAATATGGAAAACACGACCTGGAGATGGACGGACCAATCAAAATAGACCCCCCGCGATAGGCTTCATCTGACTCTTGTTGCGTCCATCAGTTCAAATGAGCAACAGGTGGCAGTGTTCGGACTAATTACCAGGGGGTGGCTTTTTACAGCAGCTGGTCCCCCATTTTTGCCCTTTGCCCCCTAGGTACTAGGAAAGCGCCTGTTGAGTTGAGAAGGCAATCAGATGGTGTAGATCTTCAACATGTGGCCTTTATCCGATGCAATACGAGCCCTGACGCTGAGACGATTGTGTAGGCGAACATGGTTCCTGAAAAAAGCGGAAAAGGACTGGATATGCGGACCGTCGGCGGTAAACTGAATACAGAGATCGTTCAATATGGGACTCTTCAGTACAGTTGAAATAAAGGAGGTAAGAAAGCTGGTTGGGTTAGGGTTGGTGATCAGCCCCTTTGGTGCTCAGGTACATGTACAAATGTATAAACATGGTGTACATGTAAGTGACAATTAGGCTAATGGCGGCCTCTATGGAAGATGGAAGCCGCCATCTTGGTCGGCCATCTTGAACGAGTTCTGTATTTAAAGGGAATTGGTCGCGGCAGTCAAAAATGACACTAAGAATAATTTCGTGGCACACGAAATCAACAATTTCAAAATTACAAATTTCGTATTTTAGCCTATTACATGCCTAGGTAAGCCTGGATTTGCTGTTGGACCGTGTTCTAAATGCCATTTGAAGGCAGAAAAGTCACAGCAGTTGTGCAAATATGCACATAGTGCTGACATGCTGACACGACTTGAGCTGTTTGGGCATGACGTTTTTGAGCAGGAATATGCCGCCTATGCAACACGCTACAATACATTTGTATACCTATTATTCGTGAACAAATAATCATTTTATTCGTGAACAAATCATAATAAATATAATCAATAACCGTTGATGATCATTTTGATAAGCCAGGTCTCATACCTATAGACATCATTTCCACGAGAGGTTTGCGCGAACTCGACGAGAGTGCCGAGTTTCTCCACTACATTACACAAATAGACACTGTCAGCGATCAGTCTCCGCCATGTTTGACCGCATCACTCCTCCTAATGGAGTTACCTTTAGGAGCTTGATCACAATTGGTAGATATTTTTCCATTTAACTTTCCGCTGCACTGCTTTTCAAGATGGTAAACTTCGAACGATACTAGAGGGTGTTGGTTGAACCTCGTCCCAGGACCTTCTAGTGTCAAGATTGAGGTTTGCGGCCACAATAGCATTGAGATTGTGCTGAAGAAATGACCGAGAGCTATCGTCGCCCAAAATGGAGTCTTTGTTGTAGGGTCTGTTTCTGATGATGAACACAGTACGAAGTCCAAGATGATACACCTGTTTATTCTACACACCCCTTGAGTGACATACATGTAGGTTGACCGAGAGGGTTCACTGAAAGAACAAACATAACTCTCATAACCATGAGGGTTTCACCACAAAAGATTCAGAAAACAATGATAGCATCCAGCAGAGAGGTGCTGCCACCTATTAGACGAACTAACGACTACAGCAAATCCATGCGGTCCAGGACAAAACTAGGTCACGGGAACAGCATCAAATAAATCACTCCGTATAGGCCTACAAAACCCTGATAACATTCTGTTACATATATACTTACAAACTTGGTGCCATCTACTATGAAATTATCACCAAAACACAGGCCCAACACAACTTTGGGGCAAGGAATGGCACTTATTTTATGAGAAACTGTCAGATTATAGCGAAATAGGAAATATATTTTTTACGCATGTTTCATCACACACATCTCCTCCGGGGCAGCCGGACCGACAAATGAAAAAACAGGAAAAAAAATTTAACAAGAGGCCCATGGGCCTTGCGCTCAGCTGACTATGACCTGCCAACTCAAGAGGCTGAAAGAGTGGAAATGAGATACAAGTACGAAAAATGTGCCTTTTTAATGGTTAACAAGCAAAGCGTTCCTCGTGGAAATCAGTTCAGTGGAGAGGGGTTAATATCACTTTGTGAATCGAAAAAGATATCTCATCAGACAATTTTGTGTAGGAAGGGGTTCTCTTGGTGAATCAAGATAGATGTCGTATTACACCCACTGGGTGTGAAGGGGTTAATATCACTCAGTGAATCGAAAATCTTATCAGACTGTGACTCTTATCAGACCACTTGGGAAGGAAGGAGTTAATATCACTTGGGGAATCGAGATAGATATCGTATTACACTCATTGGGTGGGAAGGGGTTAATATCACTTCATGATTCAAAAAAGATATCGATCATCAGACCACTTGGGTTAGGAAGGGGTTAATATTTCTTGGTGAATCGAGATAGGTTTCATATTACACCCATTGGGTGGGAAGGGGTTAATATCACTTCATGAATCGAAAAGATATCTTTTCAGACCACCTGGGTAGGAAGGGGTTAATATCTCTGGATGAATCGAGATGGATGGCGTATTACACCCATTCAGTGGGAAGGGGTTAATATGACTTCATGAATCGAGATGATACATCATATCAGAGCCATTTTGTGGGAAGTGATTAATATATCACTTAGACCATGTTTAATTAAAACTGTGTTTCAGGTTCCAGGCTTTGAAGATTTTAATGAGGGAGGGAGGCAAACACAACACAACCCTCATTTTCAATCGCTAAATAATAAACATGCACATGATAAAGGAATGCTTTTCCATGAAGCGTACAATGCACCACAGTACGGCAATACATGTATATAATAAATACTCCAAAAGTGCCAAAGTTGTAAAAGCTAAATCTCACCCCTTGACATGAAAGGCCTCTCAAGTGAATTCAAATTTCCCGCCTGCAGCACCATATTTAAGCAGGCAATTTTCTGATTGGCTGAATTTGCGATTTCTTCCCATTCAGTCAATCCTGATAACTTGGCCCCAAAATGGTTACCAGTATCTAAGTAGCTTGCAATGAAAACAGAATATTGAACAAAAACCCGATTTGAGCCTCTCATAGTGTCCATCATAGCTTATTTCTGCTCATAGGCATGTTAGGTCAGACTAGCTGACCAGAAACATCGTTGGTGACACACTCATGGAGATCGTCTGCATGCTTGTTGGCGCGAAGCCAGATCAAGTAGGCCTAAATATATCTTCGTAGAAATGACCAACAAAATATATCTTCGTAGAAATGACCAACAAGGGCAAACTTTATGCCATTGGAAAGGAAATTTTATCAGGAAGGAATTTTTATTGTCGTACCGCGCACCGGTACCATACAAAAACAGCCAGACGCCCAGAGTCAGACTCAGTGAAAATGACGACATGAAAGCGAGCGAACCGTGAATGCGAGGTGCCGTCGATAGTAGGCCTACATCAAAATTCTCATATCCCTTCGTCGATAATAGTATTTTTGTACCCAAAGTACCCTTTGGACCCTGCCCACCTATTTTGCCGCTGTGCATGCCATTTCATAACTTTCAAATGGAGACGAATCTGTGCCATCACATGATGGCTCTAGTTTACCTTGTGACGTCTGCGTTTTTTACTGGGTCCTAGGTCTTAGGTCTTAGGTCTTTGTTTTTAGACACCCTAAAAAACAAGGTTTTTCAAGAGACAAACAAGGTTTTTCAACAGAAAAACAAGGTTTTTTTACTAAAAAAACAAGGTTTTTCTATTTAATGGACAAATGGCGTGCCATAGGAGGCTGCACTCTGAACAGTCTCTTTATCATTAATCAGGTGGCATAAACTGAAAATCATGTAAGTCCTACAACTTGGGAATGACTTACCCAGATTGCTCATATAACTACATGTAATATAGGCCTACTTCTCTCTGTCATTACGCTATTATGTCCAAACGGGTGAGCACATGGTCCATGGACCATTTAATTTTGCTCTTCTCAACTCTCATCCTAACATACTGAACGAATTGACAAGAGGGTTGATCTTTCTGACTGGTTCCTACAGAATCAGTCAACACCGGCAGCAGACATGAAGGGCAGTGATATATAGGCCTACATGTAGTCATTAAGCGACGCCAGAGATGACGTGATTTGTAATCATTTCAGATCCCTGCGAAGAGCTCAATAAATTCGAACAAAAAGCATCCGAGATCCAGTATGGAATGATACCCAGGACTCTATCTGATGGAAAGAGATATATTCGCCATGGGACCGAGGTTAACTTTACCTGTAAGCGAGGTTATCAGGTGAAGGATAACGTCCACAGTGGGATCGTCGAGTGTCGAACTGGACGATATTATGACCAACAACAGGAACAAAGCCAACTTTGTAAACCAGGTGAGAGAGAGAGAAAGCTGACATGTGATTGAGTTGACATAATGAGGGAGGAGGCTGCACTCTTCAGTCTCTTTATCATTCATCTGGGGACTAGGATTTTGACGGTGGTCGCGAAGAGAAATGAGCGGGAGAAGAGAACTTACATGAGGCTAGCGCCAGCTCGTCAGCCATCGGACTTAGAATATTTTTCACAGTTCTGTAAAATGTTTTGCTGATGAAATTAAAATGATGCGAAAAAACCATGCCCAAACCGGGGCTCGACCCCATGGATTCGTGGTTTCTAGCCCTACGCTGTACCCACTAGGACACTGGGCCAGCTGCCGGCGATAGGAATTTTTGTTCATACAGTTCGTACAATATTATCCATATATGGACCTAAACCCTCACTTCTAGCCCTAACCCTTACCCTAACCCGACCCCAGCTACCCCCTCGCGCCCTAAAAACTATACGGGCGCGGGTCCTTATTACAGTACAGATTTAGTTCTTAGATCAGTCACATATGTATATCGTGGCGCTACTAGTCCGGCTGACGGGCTAGCTCTAGTCGCACATTGCACAAATCCATTGAATTGAATGTTCATTAATAATCATACAAATCATTAAATTTAGTACGCTGTGAGAGTCTGACACGAACCCCAGTTTAAGAACGGGTGGAATTTGGAGAGTGCCCCCTGGTGGTCGCCATCTTGAATTCAATATGGCCGTCATCTTAGCCGCATGCCAGATTATGTTTCCCCCCGTAACTTTGCTTCTACTACAGGTATTGACAAAATTCAAGTGGCCATACCTAGGTTTTCAGGTAGAGCGAATCGAATAACAACACTGTCGAGGACGTCATACGGCCGCCATATTGGATTTCAAGATGGCCGGCGGGCCTGATGTAGGCCTGAAAACAGTTTTCTGCCCATAANTTGTCGTGGATGGCAGAAATGACGTCGTAATGAGCCACGCGTACTGCACAAGGTCTATAGATGAATAACCAAAAATATCAATAATTCCATTCCCAGAGAAAGTTCGTGTACTACCTCTTGCGCCCATCCCCACCACAGCTGTGACACATGTCTTGGTAGCTCTGACCCTCACGCATGCGGGTCACTCTCCCGTCACCACCACAATGTGTACACCTGACACGGCCACTGCCATGGCAACGATTACATCTGACTTGTCCTGTTGCATGGCAACGGTGGCATGGCTTGAGATGAATAAGAAAACTTGTCATGTGTTTTGTTCACCATTGATACTTAATTATACGGGTATGATATAAAGCAGACTTTCTCCCCACGTTGGTCACCTCACTATCCAGTAAATTGGTAATTTCTATTCTACCCTGGCAACCCACAAATATTGATCAACTGATTATAGTTACGTCAATTCTCTTGAGAAGAAGGGACAGTTTTGATGTGTTATGGAGAGGACAAACCATGGCAGAGCCATTACACAGTCATAGTGAGGTTTCAAAAAATATCTAGTCAAGAGCTCTGGGCCCATATTCATAAAACTTGCTAGGCTTTACTAAAGTGCTTTGTACAAACCACCACGGCACACAACTAGCAACCAAGTTAACGAGGTTTTATGGATATGGGCCCAGAATACTAACTTGGCCCATCATTGGCAAATAGACAATATTGGGTGAACAGAGCCTCACAAAGAAACCTTTCCTGGTGTGGACAATCACCTCTACCAAATGAATTCCAGAATGACCAGGAATGAAACCCTGGGCCTCACAAGTGACAGGCAGTGGGTGTTTCTGCTGCACTCGGGAGGATAGAGGATTCCAATCAAAATGTTGGTCAAAATACTTTTTGTGGAAACATTCCATAAATGTTTAATTCTTCTGACACTTTTGTGGAGTATTTCAACATGTCGACAGATCAAGTGTCGAACTGACCATAGCAGCGACTAATTTCGACTTTTGTCATTCAGTGTATGGAGGTAACCTCAAAACATTGAAACGACCCAAATTGAAACGACCCAAAATGAAACCAGCCAAAACATGCAAAATATCGCATTATAGTGATTGTTCGGGTGGAATGTGACCCACTGACTCCGACTTCACACTCAAAGAAATTAAAGCAACTTTTGCAGCCGAATCTGGTCCCTATGTTTACGTGAAATTTTTGACTTGACAGTTGCTTCATGTGCTTGAAGTTGGTGATCCAGCCCAGGTGTAATGTATGAGAATGCCTCCCGTATGACAATGCCCGCTTTATTGTTCGGCGGACACTAAAATACAGAAAGACATGTTGATCAGTGCCTCACCCATTGTCAGGTCGCGGCTTATTCCGTCAATCTTTTGTTGGGAGGCACTGGCAAACGGGGGCAGTGAAAAACATTACATTTGAAAACTGGCTTAAAATAGGGGTAAGTATTGCCACAACTTGCCTATACCATTTGGTACCCGTCAGCACTGTCACTTTGATATTAACTAGAACTGTGAAATTTGCCTAGGCAAATTTGATGGTCACCACCTTCTGAAAAATATATTGGCATATGGGCATTTGAAGGAAGGGTGAAGAAGGTGGATGTTTGGGTCCATGGGTGAGACAAAAGGGTGTGGCTCTTTGGAGACACTGCAGATGGGTCAAAGAGTCATGTATCAAAGAATGAAATTTTTAAAAGAAGTTTATTTTAACAATAGAAATTGGAATGTGCATGGATAGATTGACATGGTGAAGCAGGTCTCATTCATGTATCTCATCAATCAATACCACTAATAAGATGACACAATAAATGGCAGATAAAAATTTCAAAATGTAGGCCTAATATATTTCTTGAAGGTAGTAGGCCTAGGCTTATCCTCCTGATTGACCTGAATACTCTCAGGCTTAGTGATGATGCATCTTCCGAGCAGAGACTACAAAACTTTGGCAGCTGAAAAAAAGAAAAAAAGTTATGTAATTAGGCATAGGCCTAGGTCAATAGGCGTAATAGCCTAAGCATGATAGGCGCCTCTTGATGGCCTACCTGCCCCTGCTCACAGCTAGGCCATGATGAGGCCTAGGCCTACCGTTGAAGGTCCTGAGTCTTTTTCTATGCTAGGCCTAGCTAAACTGTCAAACTGAAGTGAAGCTAGCTGAGAGCGCTGGGCGTGCGCTGTGCATCTCATCTAGGGCTAGCCTAGCTAGCCCTACTACAGTGTAGGAGGCACGGCCTAGCCTACTAGCACTAGGCCTAGGCCTACGCCATTAGCCTACACTGCATGCTCAGCTCAGGCATGTCAGACCTAGGCCTAGGCCTACCGACGACCGTAGGCGTAGCTAGGGATAGGCCTAGGCCTAGCCCTACCTGGGCCTATAGTATCATCCTACCTAGACAAACCACCATTGACCATAGCATAGGCCTAAATTAGAAATTCAAACACTTGATGGGTTCATAGGCCTCAGGCAAGCATTTTTGCTGATGCAGGCATGTCAGGCTGATGTAAAATTTTCGCCGAAAACAATATAGGCCTAGGCCGACTTCAGTTAGGCCCCCTACCCCATGTACCCTGCATGCCTGGTTAGCTACATGCGTGTGTTACTGTGTACAGTGTATAGGCCTAGGCCTGTCCATGTGTACAGCACCACGTGCGTCCACGTGTAGGCCTGTCGTCAGCTGATCGTCAGCGGTTTAGGCGTAGGCTAGGCTACGCATTTTCATGGCATTTATCTGAAGATGAATTAACAAAATCGTGTCATTTTACCTAGTAAATGCTGTGAACAGATGATTGATGTTTCTCTTTATTAGGTCAAAGACACTTGAACACCTTTGATAACTTGATAGAACAGATTTTTTATCAAGCGAACTCACTCACCTTATCAGGATCTACCCCATTCTGCGCATGCGTGGGGTCCTGAGTGTTGATCCACGACGATACCTCCTGTGTCAGGCTCTCTCAAAAATGTTGAATAAAACAAATAAACGCAGCCCACGTATTTTATTCATAAGCATATTGTTGTAAGAAAAATATACAAAGTAGTCACGAAAAGAAATGATGTGGGTGTTCTTTTCTTGCCAAAATAATGGACTGTTCACAGGAAGCCCTGACTCCAACGCTACCAAGTGGAGTCCTCCACACACAGGCCCCCTTCGCATCAGCCAATGAGAAATCATGATATGGGAAGGACATGTGCTTTGTACCTAAAAATAGAATACGCTAAAAATTGAGAGAAAATCCCTTCAAAAATCACCTAAACGGTCGACTTTTTCAAAAAAATTTGTGTCGCTGCACTAGATGAAATTACCACCTATTGAACTGTGGCGATGAATTCTTTGATCATTGAGCCGTTTGGCTGGATTCGTGTCATAATTGCCCAGGAAGAAAAATCCAGAAGAAGAAAGAATCCTGAGTGAACTCAATATGGTCACCACACTGTCAGTGTGTGGTGACCATAATTATATCAAAAGTGAAGTTATCACCCCTTTTTTATGCAATTTGCTGTATAGGCCTGCCCCCAATCTGCAATGCAAAACAAATTATGTATCACCATCGTGTGATACCCCTTGAGATCGTGAGATGGCCCCTTACTGATATGGCCTAGTTAGAGGCTGCTGTTCATCACAGAGTGTTGACTTGTCAGCACCTCTATTTATTGCCTGTATATGAGACTTGGACTAATTAATATTCTTACTTTCCGAGATTTCCCCAAAGTTGACGACCTCTGTTGGACAGTTTCAATATTCTGGCTGGTTTCAATTTGGGTCGTTTCAATGTGGGTCGTTCCAATGTTTTGAGGTTACCGTGTATGGAGGCCTTAAAGGTGACAGGTGGTAGAAGTTTCCACTGCACCACTCTACAGCCCAAGCAACTGTGTCGATATGGATCCATGCTGCACCTTTTCTTTTTTCTCTTATGATGCAATTCCAGGTCTTATCCATTGGCAAACAACACTACATGACCTTAAGAGCTGTACCTGTGTCTGACAGAGTGACACCAATTAATATTTTTTAGTGTGATGACACCCACCGAAACATCTTTTTCAACCAACTGATAAAAAGGCTACCAGTACATCTGTTCCAAAGTACCCAGGGCTCCTTGCATTTGAGCCCTTCTCATTCAGTCACAACACCTACCCTGACTACAGCAGTATGTGGCACTTCAACCTTCTTCTCATGGTTCTTGAACATGCTATCTGGACGGACGTCCACTGCCCATGGTGGTGGTGGTGGCCCATTCTCTGGGCCATCTATGGGCTGCCCATGATAGGGAACATGCTCATAATTGGTGTGACGCCCTTCACAGTAGGTTTCAAGGATGTACTGAAAGAGAAGTGCGTAAGGCCTAGAAAAATAAATTGTGTGTTTCTGGTCATCGACGATTTCCAAAAATCGAGGGTCGGACGGTCGGGATTTTTTTTTTATTTTCCATTTTTGGTACAGATAATTTTATTGCGGCTACAGGGATTATACTAAAGCTTATCTAGAAGCCAGGAACAGCCTCAAAAGCTGCTCTGGCATCCATGCCTAAAGGCCTAGAGAGCAAAAGAGATTAATTTTGGTAGATGTGATGCATTTTTTTGAGAAAAAAAAATTTGTTTCCTGGCAGTTCAGAATTTTTGAGGGTCGGTCAGAAAATTACAAATGACCGGAAACACACAATTTTTTTTTCTAGGCCTAAGTGATCCAGTCATGTCAGCAAAGAGGCTGTGCACCATGCACCCAGCAAAATTAAGTAACGGGTAAGCACTGGATCTTCCGAAAATGCAGTCAGATTCACTTGGTAGACTCAAATAACGCTCAAATTCGTCCCCGAGGAGAACTCATCCCCGGAAAATTCGTCCCCGGAAAACTCGTCTCCGGAAAATTCGTCCCCGGAAAATTTTCTCGGGGACGAATTTCCCCAGGGACGAATTTTCCCAGGACAAGTTTTCGGGGAACAAATTTTCCTTGGGGACGAATTTTCCGGGGATGAGTTCTCGTGGACGGCTGAATTTTCTGGGGACGAATTTTCCTATAACCCTTTAGTACAATATATGGATCATTAACGGAGGGCCTAACGTAAACACCCAGAGGGGACAGCACCATCCCAAACTGCACCACTCTGACGGTCCGTTGAAAATCGACATGGACTTACATGAAGTGCTAATGATCCATCTATCTTGTTGATTGTCATCTCTTCAGCAGCTTTCTTGCCCCAACAACACGATTCCTTCACCTTCTGTATCATGGCCTCACGTGCCTCATCCTGATTCAGGTTAGCAACGCTGAAATAAGTGTTACTTTATTAAAGACCGAAAACAAGCTGAAATCCATAACACTCCGAAACATGCCAAACACAACCATAATGCACACACTCTATGAGTGCACTCAAGTCGAAATGTATGAGATGCTCTACCACTTTTCTTGCTATATGCAGCAAGACCGCCACAACAAGTTTGTACCAAGAAACTTTCAGCACAAAAGTACTTTCCAATGAAGAAGTACCATTTACCCTTGTTCCAGATCAAGCACACTGCAGCCGAAACTTACTGAGCAAACTCCATGTGCGGAGGCTTTCCAGATGGTGGCGGAGGTGGTGGCGGTGGAGGCATAGCGGACACTGTAATATACAAAGATTGTACAATGACTTACTAGGTGGACCAGGAACCTTCACAAAGCCTATGAACTTCACAAATGTGACCCTCCACAGCAAAACCAGTCGCATGTCGCTCTTAGCTTGGCAGGTTGAGACCAAATGTTTGTCACTTTCAATATTGTCTGTCTGTTATGAAATCAGAAATAATCTATTTCTTCCATTCTCTTCTGGTGTCATCTTAGTTCGTTGCGGCTCACCTTCGGAGCGACATGCGACTGGTTTTGCTGTGGAGGGTCACAAATGTGCAAATCTTTTGTTAGGGAGTGAAGAATATGATGATGCCCGTCAAATGGACAACAATAATTTTATTTACCCACAGGTTAAATCAGGACTTCTTGAACGATGTTCCAGATACATTGTATACCAAAAGCCACACAGATTTACCTCCATGAAGGATAAATCCCCCACCTGTCAAAATGATATTCATGAATAATTCCAACACCCATCTCAATGGCATTCAATTCTATCAGAACCCCAACTTACTTTGGCCAAATCCTCCAACTTTTTCATAGCCACTGTATGTCTGGAAATCTCTCAGATCAGGTGGTGGGACATCTGAAACACGGACAAAATTATGAATGGATGAAAGAATGGTGTGGTAAAATGAAACGGTCCATGGACCATGTGCTCACCTGTGGGAGAATGTCCCAGAAGAAAAGATTGTGTGTTCAAGTGTATGCCTATTTTTACAGCTAGGCTTAACAGGGCAGGGTAGGCCTAGGCCTGGGCATTTGAATTGCATTGCCATCAAAATATTGGGGTAGGAATAGGACGTAGGCCTAGATTGGGCCCATCAAAGTCTTTGATTGTGCTGGTAGGTATTTTGTTACACCTTGGCCAAGGCCATAGGCCTACGACCATGATCAGTCAGGTATTCCACCTGACACAGCACATCCACACCATGACAGTCACACACCCACTGAAGACTGCATGAACTGACTGTAGGCCTAGGCCTACATTTGTACCTGTTACCATGGTCACTGTACTGACTGACCCCACCTCTGTCTCTGTGTGTCATGGCGTCATAGTCATAATATACTTTGAACAACCAGCCCCACTGGTTGACCATGAGATCCCAAACTGGATTGTATTGTATTGTATTGTATTGTATCACGATGAATGTACTGTAGTTCATTGAATAGTCACTAGATGGCTCCATTTGAAACATACAAAAAGTACAATAACTAACTTATTATTTGACAGATCATCACCAGATTCGTATCATGGGTAGGCCTACATCTATTGAAGACACATATATGGGTTTTCAAGTTGGTGTTGAACAACGTTTATCATCGGTCACACAGGTCAAAGTTCGATTTTCCAAAATGGCTGCCTGGCAGCAGTCCGCGAAGTCCGATCACACTGAAATTTGCTGTACACATGAAGGCTACAATGATACTTGTTCAAGTTCAGAACATTCCAGCTCCAGTAGTTAACGAGCTATGGGCCAACACCCAATTTCCAAGATAGCCACCTGGTGGCCGTATTTGAAGTCGGATCGGGCCAAAATTCGCCACAGTCATAGAGGGTACCTAGATACATCATCACACCAAATTTGAACAATCCACGACAAATAGTCACGAAACGTGCCACCCAACGATGAATTTTCGAACTTTGACCTCTGTGACCTTGAAAATTGCGTCAAATCAAAAACCCGGGTGATATGTCGTGTATCGTCATCAAATGTACCTACGATAAAAATTCGGTGATGATCCGATCATTGGTTAAGGCGAAACTGCACTTTAAAGGTTTTCGGTTTATCCCCCCTGGTGGCCAAGCCAGGAATCAGATCGGACCGAAACTTGGTGTATGAGGTCACCTGACGTAGGGGCACATATGTGTGAAGTTTGAAGTCACCAGCTCCAGTGGTTCACCATCAGTTTCCAAACAGCATCTATGTACTGTAGTTCATTGGAGAGTCACTAGATGGCTCCATTTGAAATGGACAAAAAGTGCAATAACTAACTTATTATTTGACGGATCATCACCAAATTTTTATCATAGGTACATCTAATGCAGATACATGATATATCAAACGGGTTTTCAAGTTGAACAACGTTTATCGGCCACACAGGTCAAAGTTCCATTTTCCAAAATGGCTGCTTGGCAGCGGTCTGTGAAGTCCGATCACGCTGAAATTTGCTGTACACATGAAGGGTACAAAGATACATACTTGTTCAAGTTCAGAACATTCTAGCTCCAGCAGTTAACGAGCTATGGGCCAACGTTCAATTTCCAAGATAGCCACCTGGTGGCCGTATTTGAA
>NMRB01002340.1:70576-93562 GCA_002633025.1 Notospermus geniculatus
GGGGGGGGGGGGCGAATATTATCGTGATGAAGAATTTATCCAGTTGTTCTGTTTCATAACTAAGGAAAAAGGCATTGCACACAGCTGGCGAAATCGAAAAATGAACTGCGGCATCGTATTAACAAGAATGCAGCTGCTCCGCCGGCTCTGCAGTTGCATACGTGTCACTGCGGTACTTTGCAACTGCGTTCCAAAATGTTATCGGCGACATGTTTGGCATACACAAGATGACGGGATGAATATATTCATTTTTCTGCCAATGACGACGTGAGAAGGTTTGCCGACATCGCAACATTTCCTCGAGTAGAAGGAAGTTATGCTCTTGTGTTGTTGAGTAGTACTCAACTGAGTATTACTCAGTCGAATTTGGTGCAACAAGGGGCGTACTCAACTTTTAAGTCTTACTCGGCTGAGCTCAACCTCAAACTCAATTTTGAGCATGACTGGTGCAACCGGGCCTATATGCCAGCGTGAGTTTATTGTACAGTGGCTTTGTTTACCATTCGCTCGCACAGCCCTTCTGGCGCTGGTCATTCATGGTCATTGTAGAGGAGGCGGGGCGAGTCGTTGACATTGTTAGGTCCGCGAGAGCCAATCAATGTTGTCCTATTCAATAAGGTGGTCGACCAGGGTTGGTCTTACCGCGCGGCGTCTTAGCGCGCGTCTTTAGTGAAAGAACCCTATTGTATTATAATATGATTTGACGCCTTCAGGCAGAGTGGTGATGTAATGTAGAAGGCAGAATGTTGCTGTCATATAGATGAAGTGGGATATAAATGTCTTCATTATGCAGGTATCTCCAAGGCCATAGTTGATTGTTTATACCTTCATTGAAGCAGCAGAGAGGAAGACAGCAGTAAAGGTTTTGGACTGGAATGGTGCTCGACTTGCAGCTGTAGAGGTAATACGGCAGTTGAGTACACGAGTGGACAGGTCTTCTGTTACGAGAGCAGGACATTGTACAATCTCGGTCATAAGTTATTAACCAGTGGATATTTGTCAATTACTCCGTGATCCCCCAATATTTTTTCACCAATTTTTGATGCATGATAGTTAGATCATTTGTCCATCATTTGGCATAATGATTTTTCTGATCAGTTGGCTGACTTGGGTTTTACCGTTGTTCGAAGTTCGCCGGTCAGAATGAGATTTTCGGAAACTTCGCAATTCCTGAAAATTTTCACCTGTAAAATCTTCCTCTGTCTGCATAGATGGATATCAGCGTCAAAAATTTTCATAATTTTGGTTTTTTAACTTAAAAATGGCAACTTTGTTGGGATTTTAGCACTCTGCTTTCAAGTCCAGTGAACAGCACTCTGAGATGACCCCTCAAGCTTTACTGGGTTCCTATTGAGAAAAATCCAGTCATTTTATGGGTCAGTTTGCATTCATTGATCATGTTGAATAGGGCCTGATCAGATTCGGGTCGACATCCTGATTGAATGGTTGAAACTGATCTGCATTCATCTTTTAGGAAGAGCATGGCATGAGGGCGGAAGAATGCCTATTATATTAGGTCTAGTAAAGCTTGAGGAGGGTCATCTCAGAGTGCTGTTGACTGGGCTTCAAACCACAGTGCAAAAATCCCAACAAAGTTGCCATTTTTAGGTCAAAACATCAAATATTTTGAAAATTTTTGATGCTGATATCCATCTATACAGACACTGGAAGATTTTACAGGTGAAAATGTTCAGGATTTGCGGAGTTTCCGAAAATCTCATTCTGACCGGCGAACTTCGAACAACGGTAAAACCCAAGTCAGCCAACTGATCAGAAAAATCATCATGCCAAATGATGGACAAATGATCTAACTATCATGCATCAAAAATTGGTGAAAAAATATTGGGGGATCACGGAGTAATTGACAAATATCCACTGGTTAATAACTTATGACCGAGATTGTACACCGTCTTGATGCTGTGAATCGTAAAGAGTGGCTCCACACGCTGTCTGGATGTTAGCTCTGGTTATGGAAATGTCTGCTCCTTCTACATAGAGGGCTTTAGGCACGATTTTATCCGCGTATTCTGCCAAGTAAGGGTGAGTTTGTACGTGGTGAACAGACGGTTTGAGTGGTAGCAGAGGCTGGTCAATATGGAGGGTTGGTACTCCTTTGATGTATGTTCGCATTTCTGGTTCAAAGAAGCCCACATGAGCACCAGTCCATGTGACATTTTGCAAACGGAACAGCGTTCTACTGTGTGATGGTGTTTCAGTGGCAAGGTAGAATAATTGGCCCTCCTGGAGTTCCCTGAAATATATGTAGATGACATGAGTGCATGTTCAGTGTCGGAATGGAATGTTGAGTAGCTGCGAAAGTGTTAATGTAACAAATGGTGGAAAGTGAAGTCTGGGGAATAAGGTTTTATGTGAAAGGCTTTAACAGTTGGGGGGAGATTTATTGTGATGCACCTTGTTGGTGGAGTTGGGGGCATGTAGAATGGTGATACGAGAATTGTTCAACACATGAGGGCGAACTCTCATGACTATGGTAATGTGGAAATCAACGAGGAAGGTGAAAGGGAGCACTAGTGTTACCTACCGCAGCAGGACAAGACAATCGTAAGGTCGTTCTGTCTTCATTATCTTTTCATCGCGTGTGGCATGTCGAGTCTTTCCTTTCTTGATCTTAAGAATCTCTGCTGACATCCGTGAGTTGTCACTTGCAGCTGGATTTGAGATGAGTGCCGAGAGGGTGGTGTTGTGGATTCTGTTACTGTTGGATATGCCAATAGCCCCTTGTAAATCGCCGACTTCAATGTACTGCGCTAGCATGGTGCAACTGGAATTGAGTTATGGAGTTATTTGTTAGTCACAGTTGCAGCTTAGAAGTTAGGAGAGTTGTTGTAGTTGTCTTCATATTGGTTTGGAGGTTTATACACCTTTCAACAAAGATGGTGGCGTATGACTTGTTTCATCTGACGTCATTGAAATTAATTGTCGAAGCATGATGTAACATTACTGAACGCATACTCGAAGACAATCGGCTTTGTGCCACTGCCCAGTGGACAATGAATGATGATGACGTTATATGGAACAATTAGTGGGAAGGTGTATATATAAATCAGGGTGATGTGTCAGTGGTGCCAATGATATAAGGGTGAGGGTTGTACAAGATAAATCAATAAGCAGACAGTTGTAATTTTGTTTAATATTAGGATAAAGTGCATTATTTGTTGGATTCGGGGAATGCAATGACAACAGTGAGTTTGTGAACTTGGCACATGGATGATGTACTTTGCACAGAGTTTTCTCATTGCTGTAATTGTTAAATAGGTTAAGGGATGAAGACTGTAGTCAAATGTAAACCACCATCATGCAGTAGGGGATGATCACAGGCAAGGCATGGTTATGACCAGATTTAGAACATGGCAGCTTGAGGATAAATTGTGGTTGTGGTACAGAATATTGGTGAACTGGCCTTGATGCATTCTCACTACTAAAATTAGTACAGTTTTAAAAGTGGGGGAATTTTGTTGTCAGCAGGTCCGAACAACACCAAGGCGGAGACGGGGTGATTGTAGATATGGTATACGTATATTCTTAAGATCTTGTTTAAAACCAACGGGAAAACTGGAATACAAAATAGAAATAAGTTAACTTTCTGCGACCAACAAGCACAATATAACCTCTCACAACCCACTGCTGCCTAATACTATTTCTATGTGATACCACAAGTCACAACTTCCAGAAGACTTCTACACTACACATGGTTTTCACTCACTTACATGTACTATAACACCAATAAATAACATGTCACACTTGTAATTTGATCAATTCACCGGAAACACTACCGAACTTACCACTAACTTGCACATACAGCTTTACCAAAGGTTGTGTCAAAAGTTATGTGGTATTTTGGTGGAGTTGGCCTCCCATACATTGTATGTAGTGTAAGGTGTTGCCACCTAGTGTGGATCAGAGAAATAAAGAACCAGCANTTCCGCTTCGGTGACTCGCCATGTGGTCGGTGCGATAAGGCCTAGGGTGATGGAACCTATTATCGGCCCACAGGTATTATCAGCCCCCTGCTAATTATCATATTGGCACTTGACGACACACAATCTTGTTGGTTGCTGAAGATTCCTAAGCAATCACATTGAAGGAAATATACTTGGGACTCCCCACACGTGACCTGCATTTACCGAGAAATGGGAATTTCCTCAAATTTCCAAGATGGCGACAGAAACTGCTAAGACAGTACCTATTTTTAGGTGATTCAAAGTATAGTGGATTTAACTTAAAGCCTCACTGTATTGATTTCAGAAAGTGCTTACGTCCTCCGACGTTAGTGTAGTGTAAAATGTACTATACTCTCTCTGAACGCAAAGGGAACAATCTGATATTTACAATGTCTCTTGCTAACTTTGAATCGGAAGTTTCAGTATTATTTTCATCATTGTGTACAATAGTTCAATTTCAAAACATTTGGTAAAAACGTAATTTATTACATAACTACTGAAAACAATTAAGAACATGCTTATCTGCTTCTGAGGCACCATGTTTCTATCTTGAGATTGGGTGTAATCCAAAGTGTGGTGACGTTATCCGTGCATGTGAGTGGATGTCCCATTCAGTGGTGTTTTGAAAGCGGAGGCAGGGGAAGATGATCCTGATTGGACAAGTGTGGTGGTGGATGGCGGGACGAAAATCACGTCCCCACCCCCACCCACCCCACCCCACCCCCAGAGATACACGTGTTGAACATGTGTATGGATTGTGTTGGGCTGTTACTCATTTCCCCATATCTATCATACCAACACGAACATGCACATGAACAACACTCTTCGGATTGGGCGTCATACTTGCCCGCGGACTGTGAAGTGCATGAAACTGATCACAGATTCCAAGGCGTGAATGTGTACACACACTGAAATCAATCATACATGTAGTCGGCGTAAAATCCGGCCCTAACATTGCTGTTTGTGGTCAACCTACAACCAACAGATATAACCATTACAGCCCTGTCCGTCGGCCTAGGGGATCTTGAGCGGTGACAGAGTTGACAGCATGACTAGGCACATAAGGTTTCAAATGCCGTTGTAAAGCCTGCCGCACACGGGAGCTATCTGTTGAGCAAAAAGTCTCTCGAGACCGTTTGCTCAGCAGATAGCTCACTGTGTGCGCGTCATTTTCGGTGCGTTTTCTGCCTCTCGAGACGTTGAGGCGAAGATCAAACATGTTTGATATTTCTCGCCTCGAGAGGCGAAAAACTCACCGTGTGCGCGCTACTTGAGCTACGTGCTGAGGATAGAAATTACAGGTGGCCAATGAAATCGCTTTCTTTGTTCACATGATTTGAAGATGATGGTCTCAACGGAATAGCAGACATGCCTGAAACGGAATACTAGTATGTATGTTTAATTGGAAGTAAATGTAGTTGGACGACAGTCATCATTTTACATAGTCGATCTATTTAGATGTATGGTAACAGCGGAATTCATTCAAGACTCAGGTTCATACTTAGGTTCAAAACAAGAAGTAAAATTTATACTTCTTGGATATAGGGAAGTAAAAAATTTATATCCAAGAATTATAAATTTTACTTACCCTTGTACTGAACCTAAGTATGAACCTGAGCCTTGAATAAACTCCGCTGTTGCCATACACATGTTGTTTAATTGGAAGTAAATGTAGTTGGACGACAGTCATCATTTTACATAGTCGATCTATTTAGATGTATGGTAACAGCGGAATTCATTCAAGAATCAGGTTCATACTTAGGTTCAAAACAAGAAGTAAAATTTATAATTCTTGGATATAGGGAAGTAAAAAATTTATATCCAAGAATTATAAATTTTACTTACCCTTGTACTGAACCTAAGTATGAACCTGAGCCTTGACTAAACTCCGCTGTTGCCATACACATGTATTGTATATCATTGTATATCATTACCGGCCTCGTAACAATAAAAAGAAGACTTTTATTTCAACTAACATTTACTTCCAATTCAACGTACATTAAAATACAACGTATTCCGTTTCGTGGATGTCTGATATTCCGTTGAGACCGCCATCTTCAAATCATGTGAACAAAGGAAGCGATTTCATTGGCCACCTGGAATTTCTGCCCTCAGCACGTAGCTCAAGTAACGCGCACACGGTGAGTTTTTCGCCTCGCGAGGCGAGAAATATCAAACATGTTTGATCTTCGCCTCAATGTCTCGAGAGGCAGAAAACTCACCGAAAATGACGCGCACACAGTGAGCTATCTGCTGAGCAAACGGTCTCGAGAGACTTTTTGCTCAGCAGATAGCTCCCGTGTGCGGCAGGCTTAAGACACCACACGACTGTTAGGAAGGGAATTTGCTATAGAGGCGTCACCTTTCGGAGAACGGCCACAACATGGGGAAAGCCCTCCTAAAAATAGTACGTCAGCAAATAAGGTTGGACATCTTCAAACTTGACGCTAGGTGGCGATATCTGAGAATATCACCACTTCGCGGTGCGTTGTTGCGGGGGGCTCGTTGTGGGCAGTGCCACGCGGATGTATATTAATGCATGTGCGTGGGGCAGTCTACGCGAGGTTCTGTCCGTCGGTGCGGCGCGGCGGCATCCACGAAGTGGCCATCTTATCCAAACCATGTATCCTCATATACCTGGTAAGAGGTCCTATTGAGAAATAAATATATGTCTATGTCTATGTCTATGTCTACTGGTATCGACGCTAGGTTTCCATCTTGAAAATTAGTGCGCGCGGGGAGCGCACAGTAGAAATTCTTCTATTTGTAAAGCGGTTACCCATCACGTCGTTTTCTACGCTTACAATATAGGTCGTTGAAGATAGGTGTATAAAGGTATAGAGTGATACAAACATCGGTGGAGTAGATATAAAGTAATAATAAAGTTATGTTTCATTTTCGACAAGATAAATACTGTTTTCTGCAAATAATACCATTTTGAAAAAGGAATTCGCGTCACGTGATAGACCAGCCCACCGACGATAACGTCAAGATTTTCAAGATGGCGATCTAGCGTCAATGGCAGTGTTAAAATTTTCGTCCAAGTATCAAAAAATTTCAACGCTGCGTGGAGTATGGGACATCTTAAAGGAGCTGGACGTCCAAGTTGTAAACACTCACTCACTGGTTCTCTATCCACGCGACGCATGCGGTGCTGCCACCTATTGTCGGTGATATGTACTGACGAGAATATCGTGAGTGAGTTGCATTGGACCGGGCACCAGTCTAACGATCACTGGTGCTGCCACCTTCACGAAGGAATAAAACTAGTTTGCTGGCCACTGTTTGTAAACAAACCAGTTTGTTTACAACTTGGACGTCCAGCTCCTTTAACAGGCCAAAATTCAGCAAAAATAGTCCCACGGTCCTGACGCCGGCGGTCACGTGGGTTTGTTGATAAACAATATGGCTGCCTTGGGCTTGTGTCCGAGGTGAAATGCGCCGCCCAGTAGTTCGCCTCAGGTCGTTCCGAATGGCGAGCTTGTGTACAAAGTGTAGTTCCACGATATGTCCGCTATGAGCCTTGGGTATTGCATGGTCGCGTCGATTTTTCGTAGGGGTGGGCGGCCACCCCTGCGTTCACATATTCAGCCAAGCTTTTTCCCGTGAGATTGTGTGGAGTGAGTTTACAGTAACCACTTCCTCCACATTCCTCACTTCTCCCCAACCATGTTTATTCAACTCCTTCCGCCACCAGGCTTGTCTTTTCTATTTCTGAAAATGATACTGAGGCTATTTCGTAATCCAATGAATAAATAAACGTGCCCTGAGAGTATTCGCAATACAAAGTAGGCCTATTAAGGCACATCCCACAATAAAATTGCCCCGATGATTTTGGTCTGCAGCTCGCTGTTGGGTCAGTTAAATGCACGCGTAAGGAGTAATTTTGAAATCCTAATTTTTGAGACCCACCACTGTGCCACAAAACTTTGAAATTGAAACTTTCTCTTGTCAAAAACATAGGGCCTACTGCACGAAAAAGAATCGGATGAAACTGCTATGGGAAATGTGGTACGTCATTGTCTCAGTCTTTTGATGAGGCCATCGAGGAATACCGTGGGCTGAAGAAATTCTGCACGGCGGAGAAAATAATGGCCCACTCTGTCCCCGCGCTCCCTATGCAAGGAAACGTATCCGGGCTGTTGCATACATGTATAACCAAAAACGGTGAAGTCGTCCTACTACTACGAAGAAACAATGTAACCGTCATTTTCCATCTAAAATAAACAAGATTTGGCTGAGCCATTTGAACACTGCAACAATCGTCCATGTCATACTTTATTTCATACTTTAATTTATTTACACTAGTCTTGTAGTAGACTGGTACCCTGTCTTCTGGGCAGCTTGCATTCGAAGACCGGTGAAAGCAAATGATCTACGGCGGATTCCCGACGAGAGACGTCATTCTACATCTCCAAGAGCAAAATTGGGTCATGTGACATTTTGACAAGGTGGCGGCTCCCACAACTTTGGCATGATCTCGTAAATCATGAGTAAATTTCAGAAAAACATAGATTTTTGCTTGAGATCAAAGTTGGCTTTAGCTCAGGTGAATGAAAGATGGCAACAGTTTACTGCTGCCTAAAACCCATGCAAGCTAAATGCCTGAAACGGGCAGTGAACGGTGATACAATTGCTAATTTTGCCTGCAGGGTATGGGAGGGTTTCCACGAGCTAAATATAGACCAGCGGGCGCCATGATGGTTTTATGCATTTGCTTGCGTCTGTCCTAGTATTTTTATTTAATCAGGACAGTGTTCGGTCTAGTCTTGTAGTCCATCACGATCAGCCATTGCTTCAACTCTGAACCAAAACTAAACAGTCAAGATTTGATTGACGCATTGACATTATTTAGGACTGGTGCTTATCAAGAGACAGTAGGCTATTTGTAGGCCTACATGTATGTCATGTCATGGTTTGATCGAGTCGGTCACTAAAACATATACATGTACTGGCCACTCAGTATCGCTTTTGCGTACAAAATAATGTACATTGTACTTGCCTAATCGACCCAATATTGACCAGGATGAGATAAGGAGGAAATTATCTGATTTAGACACATTTTAATTTGTAACACATACCCAGACGAAACCGGTTGCCATTCGAGCATATACCATCGACACGTCACTTTCAAGGCATAAAAGAACCGCATCGTCTCCACTGGCACTAAATCTGGCACTAATCAGTTAGTAAACTCGACAAATCGACGACAGAAGCTGAAGAAATGGCACCAAAAGTAAAAGGTTTGTGTCGTTGCGTTTCCTTTGTAGCCTACATGTAGCTGTAAAATGTCATTTTCGGAAAAGGAACTCTCAGTTATTTGAACAGTAGGAGTCACTACGGCCCAATTCATTAGCTAAGGTTACACCTGTTGAAAATACCAGTATTTTTCCAGACCCGTGTCAAACCCGAGTGTGCGAAAAGCCCGGCCAGAGGTCACACCACTACATTGTAGTTAAGTAGCCCGGCGACAGTTGCGCTGCATGCACTGACTCTACGGTCATTTCTGTATTGGCCCACATTGTTGGAGGCGCGAATACGACGTCACTTAATGGCTGCGAACTGAGAACTGACGAAACACGGGGATTTCGAAAAGCACGGCGAGCTTGCAGTGTTCCAAAAACCCGTGTTTTTCATACACGGGTTTCTTGAAGCCCGGCAATTCATAGAATAGGTGTGACCGCAAAAAAACCCGGGGGGTTTATGTAGTGTAACCACGGCTAATGACTAGCGGACCCACTCATAGTTGAGTGAGCACCAAAAAAGAGAATGTTTTTTGTATTTAGTGGTGCGTTAGAACTTTGCTGACATCTTTTGGCAATAAGCGCGGCTGACCTATCGCCAAAAGACGGCAGCAAAGTTCTAGCGGACCAATGCAATGTGAAATTCTCCTGATTGGTGCTCCCTCAACCATGAATGGGTGCGCTGGTCATTAGAAAGGTTGAGATCAGCGACTTATCATGGATCCTTATACGTATACGGATAGATTTCTGTACAACGAGGACAAATTTTGCGTACATTTCGATCCGTAAACGTAGAAGGATCCGTGATAAGTCGCTGATCTGAACCTCCCTATTGAATGGGACCGTAGTCGTGACGCATATTGGTCGACTGACAGCTCCTATATTGGCATTTTTGTGTGCAATTTTGTGTACCGATTCTCTTTTAACAATCATCCACACATTCTGATTGTTGAGAGCATCCGGCATATTGCACATGTTGAGAGTGGCGGGCTCTCTTAAATTAGCGAAAACATCTAGATAAATATTACAAATATAAGTAAATGTATGAAAAAGAAATCGAACGCAGGCCCTCAGGTTGATACTGAAAGACAGTCACGTTATCTCCACGGCAAGGAGGCCGTATTGTTGTTTTTGATTGGTATGAATGTCGTAAAAGTATTTCCTGATTATGGTTTCAGATCAACAAGATCGGAAACCATATAGTAGTTGGTCGTGGTGTCTGTATGTCGGTCTCGTCCATTCTCATAATATGGAGATGATTGTGATGTTACAGGATTGTTGGAACGGCTGAATGATGGCGAATATGTGATAGTAGCAGAGGGCTATGTGTTCGAATTCGAGCGGCGAGGTTACCTATGTGCTGGACCTTTCACGCCACAGGTTGTTTTGGAACATCCNGTCGCCACCATCGTTCCTTGGCTAAGACCTCTGAAAAGGGCTGGAACCCAGCACAAGATTCTTGTGCTCATCGATTTTGCAAAAAAATTGATAAAATAATCATACCGAAAATTAGAATTTGTTCCAGTATTTGTAAAATTACTACTATTTTAACATTCCGTTGGGTATTCGATGTTTTATTGTGGAAAAAAGAAAGAACTCTTTCGAATCCCTACGCAATTCGCTGTGAAACAGTCAGAAATTCATCCGCCACGAACAATGCATTTGCACTGTGGAAAAGTAGTACCGGTCTAGCCCTTTCCAGAGTTTAATGTGGCATTGAACTCTGGGTACGAGATTGGGCAAGGAGGCCGTATTGTTGTTTTTGATTGGTATGAATGTCGTGAAAGTATTTCCTGATTATGGTTTCAGATCAACAAGATCGGAAACCATATAGTAGTTGGTCGTGGTGTCTGTATGTCTGTCTCGTCCATTCTCATAATATGGAGATGATTGTGATGTTACAGGATTGTTGGAACGGCTGAATGGTGGCGAATATGTGATAGTAGCAGAGGGCTATGTGTTCGAATTCGAGCGGCGAGGTTACCTATGTGCTGGACCTTTCACGCCACAGGTTGTTTTGGAACATCCCCATCTTGTTAAAGTCATGCATGAGGAGTTTGTCCATGCCGGAAGTGACGTCACACTTGCATTTACGGTAACTGAATTCAGTTCAACCTTGAGTGTTCAAAACAGCCCTCCGAGTTCAGGGCCCATATTCATAAAACCTTGCTAGGCTTAGGGATAGGAAAATAGAAATAGGGTTTCAAAGGTGAAAGACATTGCTTCCTACCAGATTCGAACCCACGGACCTTCGCATGAGGCTAGGCTTAGTTACTTGCTAAAGTACCCAGTTTGTATTTAGCGATGTACACAACTAGCAACCAACTAAGCTAGCAAGGTTTTATGAATATGGGCCAAGGGCCCATATTCATAAATATACCTAAGTCAAAGTGTGATACATTGTACTTATCTTTTGTGCTGAATAAAGGAATAATGTCACACTTAGACTTAAGTAGTTTTATGAATATGGGCCCAGGTCTCCAGATTTAGCCGTTTGGGGCTGGCTTTAATTCCATTTCCTTGTGGGCCGATTTTTTAAACGATGGCTAAGATAACCATCGGGTTTCGTTAACCCTCAGTTGAGAAACTGTTTGTTAATCGAAGTGAATTTTTAGATTTTATGAATCGTTGATAGCCAAACATTCCAAAAGTCAAAGGGCCGTATTCACCAAGGGTGATCATCGCGCGATTAAGACTTAGACGCGTGTAACTTCACTAAATGCACACACTTCCACCATGCTTTTGAAGAAGGTACACGCGTCTGAGTCTTAATCGCGCGATGATCACCCTTGGTGAATTCGGCCCTTTTTGTTAGGAGGTCTAAAACAGCGACTTTCATCAAAACGACCCTGACAGCCAAGGGGTGGTATAATAGAAAACGACCCTGACAGCCAAGGGGTGGTATAATTGAAAACGACCCCGACAGCCAAGGGGTGGTATAATTGAAAACGACCCCGACAGCCAAAGGGTTAATCGCGCGATGATCACCCTTTACTCGGTGAATTCGCCCCAAAAGGTTTACTTTGGTTAATTCACGGTTTGTCAGAAAAGCCGATGGTTAAACCGAGGTTTACCTTAACTATCGTTTAAAAAATCGGCCCTGTGTCAACAATATTTGGATCACAATTCATATTATACTATGTTATTGCTCTCTTTAGCTGCCATCATGGCAATTTATCACAGTTTAGCAAGCACAAGGTAAACATGCATTTGCCAGATCTTTACAGTATGTAATAAAAACAACTCTTGTATGTCTTCATTCGGAACTTCCGAAGGCAACTGCTCGGCAATTTCCGTGACGACTCGCATTTTCCCATCTTGAATGCGCAAGGATTGCTGCCCGTTTGTGAGAGTTCAAATGCGGTTCGCCTCATCACACCTCCAGAACCCTACGCATGAACTAACTAGGTCACACAAAAACGTTGCGTTATTGGATGAATAATTGGCAGATTGGGTGAGATACCGGTACGTTAATATATAATATGCCTCAACTTATCCAGCAAATAAGGTTGAACATCTCAACAGGCCAAAATTCGGCCAAAATTGTCCCACGGCCCTGACGCCGGTGTAAAGGGAAAGAATGTCCCCAGGAAAAACTGTCCCAGGAACAAAAGATCCTATTGTTACATTCTAATCTCTGGGGATTGCTTTTCAATAGTCATGCCGCTTATTCCGTCATTCAACAATAGAAGTGGACACTTTTTACAGGGGGACACTCTGTACCGTTACACCGGCGGTCACGTGGGTTTGTTGATAAACAATATGGCTGCCCTGGACTTGTGTCCGAGGTGAAATGCGCCGTCCAGTGGACAGATAAGCAGTTCGCCTCAGGTCGTTCCGAATGGTATGTCTTCAGTACTACGCAAACCGAGAGAAGATGCGTATCATTGGCTGGCAGGATCGTTTGGAGGAGATGAACAGGGAGGCACTACGTATCGCCCGGGAAGTAGCAGACGAGACAGGCACACTGATGGCGGGAAACATCTGTAACACCACCTGCTATAACCCGAATGATAAGTCTACCTGGGAGGCTGCTAGGAAGTCTGTTGAGGTAAGTGAAGAAGTGTTGATGGAACGGAAAAAAAAACAAAATCAAAAACAAACGACCCCCAGCCACCATAAATCTGATCGGTCACTGGCTCATGCGGCCGTGCACCATGATCCTCAATGAAAAATACAAGCGTACACTTCTCCTATAAGGGGGCAGCTTGCATAGAATCGTTCCCTACCGTTTCAGGAGCAAGCCCAATGGGCTGCCGAGGGCGGTGCCGACTACATATTGGGTGAGACATTTAACCATTACGAGGAGGCCAAGATGGCGCTGGATGCAATACGGAAGTATGGAAAAGGTACATTTGCAGTCTGTCGTAAAAGAAAATGTTCATAGTTTTTCAGTTAAGCGAGACCAGACAGCCTCGCAAAAATGCCATAAGTACGAATTATGGCGAATGTCACTCATTCAGGACTTACGTGCACCTCTACATTAGTGTAGGTAGGCTACCAGCACCTTTGGGTTAGGTTCGCAAAAAACTGTACCACCATAGTTCAAAAAAAGCCTGTAACATGTAAATGTGGGTTATCAAGATATAATTTCGGGTAGGTGATTCAGAATTGGCCCCTCTTGATCGGAATATAGTAGTCTAAAGCCCATTACCGTCCGAACAAAAGGGCTAGGTCTACAATTAAATTTTATGTACACTTCATGTTCATCAACTGTTACATTTTGCCAAAAAATCCAAAATATTTTCACAGGCTAGATTGGCATTTGTTGTGAATATCATACATGTATTTGATTTTCATTAAATTCCAATGATTTTAATATGCCCACGGGCTCTCACTTTATGACACAAAATATTTGTACTGAGCGACATAGGCCAGGTAATTCTGGAATCAGAGGCCCACGCTTACGAGACAGCCATTACACTTCCTCTGATGAAATGATACTCTCCCCGTCCCGAATAGGAGCGATATATTCTCGGAACGACTTGTTACCAGAAGAAAATTTGACTTTCTCCAGGGCTGCCAGCAGTCATAACATTAGCTGCACCCCCTAACGGTAACACCGCAGATCAATCTATGTCCATTGTCGAAGCCTGCCGTCGGTTGGAGGAAGATGGGGCGGACGTCGTAGGACTGAACTGCTGGCGTGGTCCTGATACCATGTTGCCCATCATAAAGGACGTTAAAGCAGCGTGCAAGGTATAGCAACCTTTTTAGTGAAGCATGCAAATAAATCCTCCTCGTCGATTAGCTAATGTCAGGTCGCACAATACGACGGCTACCTCGGGCGGATCCTTGATTTCGGAAAAGAGGGGGCGCACTGTGCTGGAAACATTGAAATCTGCGATGAATCCAATAAATTGCTCCAAATTTCAGAATTTCACGGGTCGATTTTTACAGTGAAGAAATCAGGTCACTTCATATTGGTGACGGATTTGTTCCGCACGGTCGTGGCACTGGCGCAAAGGGATCAAAAGTCAGTCGCCGCCTGTAAGTTCTATGCCGTCAAAAGTTCGGCCTGACATCAGCATAGGGCATGGCTGGAGAACTGGATTCAGTATTTTCTGCTCATTCCTTATTAATCAGCAAAATTTTATCGAATTTCAGGGTCACGTGGCCTGCCTCCCCGTCCCGTACCGAACCAATGAACAACAGGTAACCATGCTGTCACTCCCAGGAAAGGATTCAGGTATAACATAAACGACAGTGTATGTTTGGGATAGGTAAAAGCTGAACTGCATGAACGAAAAGCCCCCATGCGACGAGCAAGAGAAATGCTAACGCCCTGCAAACACCTCAAACGAAGGCTCAGAACATGATAGACCCAACGCGGTCAGGAGGGCGCCACCTTATTTGTCTTCGAACCGTCAAGGTGTCAACATCCTCTGGTGAGCTCCTGCTGGACACTTTTCTGGAAAGAAAAAAGCCCGACCCAACTGGGAATCGAACCTGCGCCCTGTTATTTTTGCTTCTCCGTCTTCCCCATTCGGCCACCGATCTTGTTGATAGGCTTCCTGTCTTTTCTCTTATTCATAGTATTATTGCCAAGTCGAAGGCGTATACGTCTATGACAAACACAAGTTATATCCTTGTCAGCTGGCTCGTTGGCCGAGTGGATAGAGTGGTGGATTACAAATCAGAAGGTCGACGGTTCGAATCCCGTCTAAATGACTATAATTTTTTTCTTTGAGTACAAGTGTAAGAGGTATCCGGAGATGTTGACAGNTGTCGTCCGTTAAACTGGCACGTTTCGCAACCGCAAGGCCCAGAGTCATGAAAGTTGGTGGAGAGGTAGGCCCTAGGGAGGACTTGAAACAGAACCAAAACTTTTTGCGATTTGACCTACATTCTGCCCTCCAGGGGGCATTTTCCGTAAAATAAAAAATCCAAATAACTCAGTCTAGAGAAAATACATCAAACTGTAATTGATAGGTTGCATAGCTTAATTATTTCTTCACATTCTGTGGGGGTAAATTTTTTGATGTTTGTCCACCAGGGGGCACAATCTGCAGAAATATGAAACAGGGGTATTTGAATTTCCCGCTTGATGATGTCACCATTTATGCTGTCTGGATGATGTCACACTACTTCCTGTGGGTTTGTGCTGACTGGAAAGCAAGAATAGCCTTTATGCACTGCTGATGATGTCACCATTTTATGCTGTGTGTGGATGATGTCAAACTTCCTGTGGGCTTGTGCTGACTAAAGTAAAAGCAAGAAGAGCCTTTCTGCACAGCTCACCATGCTTTATGTGATCTCATCATCATCAGCTCCAACTTCAAATGGCAATATGGCCAACTACTGGTGACCGTCTTGGACTTTCTGCTCTGCTCCATACAACATGTAACTTACTTGAGAACAGCTTGGTCATTAGTTTCATATTGCCATGCGTAGGCGTGTCAGATCATGCATCCTAGGCCTATCGATTTTTGGTTGTGCTCCAACTTCCAGTAGTAGCATGGTAGGCCTATAATAAATGACAGGTGGCGATCATGAATGGGGCATTCTGTTCCATAACTTGAGAACTGCTTCATCAATCAAATTCACATGTCAGCTGAGCGCATCGCCCTTGGGCGACTTGTTTATAAAATCGACTGACCCGGCTGAATGACGAGTCGCCGGACAGCGTTGGGTCAGTCAACTTTAAAAACACCCCTAACGCATTGGGTTTTGCCGTCCATGCGCGCCTTCCCTAAGGGTGGCTGTCATTCACGCGATTTTCGAGCGGTGCGATGCCGCATCCATTGTCTGTGACCAACGCCGCGGAACAAACAATGCATTTAAAAGTCTGCCGCTCGAAAATCGCGTCCATTTTGTCCATTCACGCGATTTTCGAGCGACAGACGCTCGAAAGCATTGTTTGTTTCCGCCGCGTTGGTCGTGGACAAAGGATGTGACATCGCGTGGCACTAAAATCGCGTGAATGGATTCTTAGCCTAACAGATAACCATTGACTAAAGGCGGTGACAGACTGGCGCGTAAGCAGCGTCGGCACCGTGGAGAATCGGCAGCGCAGTAGCCGAGTTTTTCAGGTGGCAGCACTGGTATCCGAGTCGAACATGGCGGCTATGTCACATATTGATGTGTGTGTTGCCGACTAAAACGCGTAAGATGGAGAGTTTCGGTCGAGGTGAGCAAATTTAAGTCAATTCGAGGATGATCTAGTGATAATTTGCAATAGAACAAGCCGAAATATAGGTGCTGAAGGAGTGTTGTTTCTTTGTTTGAAGTGGAAATGTTCGTAGTGTCATGCCGGTTGTTTGATTGACCGCAGTGCCACTTCTCGTCACTTGAACTTTTCCACTTCAAATGTAAAATCGGCTACGTAATTCCAATTAAGGAAGCTTTAGATTAACAGACGATAAACTGGAGGTCATCCTCGGCATGGTCTAAGTGTGTATACCTTTCATCTTCGGTACATTTGCTCCCCGCTTTGGAGTTGACATCTTCAACATTTGTGACACAGCCGCCATGTTCCGACACGGATCACAGCGCTGCCACCTGAGAAACTCGGCTAATGCGCTGCCGATTCTCCACGGTGGTCGGGGAGGTTCAACCAATCAGGTAGGCGATAACACGGACCGAAACACCTACCGAAGAATCTGATTAGCGGAACGCCTGCACGACGCGTCGCGTACGCGCCAGTCTGTCACCGCCTTAGGAGTAGAAGTACATAGAAGTACATAGAAGTAAATAAAACATGCCTTAGCGGACACCTTTGCCAGGAGGACACCTCTCTATTAAGGACACCAAAGTTCAGTTCCAAATTGACCATTTCTAGTCATTTTAACCTCTGTAATCAAGACACATGTCAAATAAGGACAGCATTTGTCAGTCCCAGAGGTGTCCTTAATAGAGAGGTTCTACTTTATACGGTAGGCCTACATGAACACGCCGGTTAACAAAGGCTTCACAAAGGATTCGCGACCGTGAAGCCATTGAAGGCCCGTTTCGACAACAGCCGAGTCCGCCGTTATTTGCATCGAGCAGATCGGTTTTTACAGGCAGTGGGGCCAAATGGATGAATGTCATCCTGGGTGACCCTAAACGTCCCCCAGAACATGGCTGGGTGACGTTTAGACACTGAACGCCACCCAGTTTGACCCAGTGTCACCCAGGTCGACATTTACCAATTCGACCCGATATCCGTACAAACGACATGCACTGGAACCATCGAAGGATTATCCAAAACCCTGTGAAAACCGCACACCTCGCTGCGAACCGCCGCGGAACCTGCTGTAGTGGAAACGGGGCTTTAGACTTCATATATCGTTGAAAAGAATACGTGTACTTTAGGTTCAAGAGCTTTTCCACATGACTTAGACGAGTGGTTCGTCGGGCCGACAGGAATCGCAAAGTTCACTAAAGAATGTATGGATCTTGGCGTCCGCTATCTCGGGCTGTGCTGCGGAAATTCTGCCCATACGTTACGCTCGATGGCGGAGACAGTGGGGAGAACGCCGCCAGGCAGTCAGTACTCACCTAAAATGCATCTGCACACACACTTCGGGGACAAAGAATCGGGCATATTGGGATCATACAACTTGTCCCTTGACCATTTGATAGATGCTACACAGTAAAAACATGAACGTGAAAGACGCTTTGTAAATAGCCGGTGTGGACGTGATAGACAACCGTCCGCATAAAATATCCGAGTCCCTTATATGACAGGGAAAAATGTCCTACCAGGACGTTCGGACAAAGACATTCTTTGCTACTACAGGCAGGAACTAGAAATTGAGTTGTCAGTCAATTTGAAGACCGCCCTCGAATATTGGGAGACGAGAGCAAGTTCTGACTGATAACAACATACATGTAATTAGTTGTCCAGTGCAAGGAAATGTAGTAGTATTTAAAAAGGCTGCGAAGATAGAGGGTTAATGGGCGAGGTTCAATAGACAGGATCAAGAGGTCATAAACTTTTAACAGGCTGAAAGATCAATAGAAGATGCGCATTAAATTGAAAGCCAAAATGACATATTTTGTTTTTGTCTTCTATCTAATTTTACACAATATAGATCACCCAGACAGCAGAGGTACATGTTGGTTGGCAGAGGTTGGCGAACGTCGGACGTTGATAATTGGTCATTTGCCGTCGTTGGTCTGACGTTGGGAGTACGTAGTTCACGACGATTTGGGCATGAGTCGGCCACGGGTTGTTCATCCACGTTGGCGTGGAGGGCGCTCGGGTGCTCTATAATGCCAACCAAAGGTTGGCGAATGCTTGGGTCAATGGCGGAATTTACCTAAATCAACGTTGACCCAACGTTATTCGCGGGTGCAAAATGATGTTGGCACAACGTAGGATGCCAGTGGGCCAACGTACATACGTTGTCCACCGACGTTTTTCAATGTTGGGTCAACGTCGTTCTGCTGTCAGGGCATCTAACAGACAGAGTGACATAACCCCTCCAGCAGCTCCTGTATCAACCAACACTGTTGTTGAATGCAAGCAGGAAGAACTGCAAAACCAAACTGGAAACTGGTAAAGACGAAGATGAAGGAGATTATTCAAAAACGTTTGAATGCCTGATGTTTTCACTGTCCGGTTCAAGCAGGAAGATGTGATCAACATATGACTGTGACTCTCTATTATCATGTTGTGCTTTGGGCAAATTTCTTCCTGACAAGAACATCAAGTATGTCCTATGACAGTAGGTAGCAAGATGGATCTTTCGGATGCATTTTCTTGTTTTGAAAATTGGCTAACTGCTTCATCCTGTAAAGAGAAAAGGAAGATGGTCTTGACTATGAGGCTATGAGCATGATTTGAGTTAACATGGTTAAGGGAACGATTTCCGAATCCCGATCAGCGCCCAACAACGGTCGCCGATTGACGGAATACCCTATGAAAATGTATAGGACAGTTTACCATGGTAATACCATTCACCATGGTAAAATGGAGAATAATTTTATAAGGGTAAATAAGCCACATCAAACAATAAGATTTTCACTGTGTGGCATGGAGTACCGATAGTTAACATCATGCACTTCCGATCGGGGATTGTAAAGTTTAGCCCCAAAAGAGTGCAGTGCATGTGTAAAATAGGCCACCTCTGACAGAATATGCATAGCAGTAGGCCTAGTGCACTGCATTGCACTATTATGTGCACACAGACTAGGCCTACAGGCACTCTTCTTGGTGGACACTCTTTACTTTGATCACAGTCTACACGATCGATGATGACGCACAGAGTAATGACGGCTTTTGCCCACGTGCACTATGACATGTATGATATGCACGCCCGTTAAGACATTCCGCCCCCGTTCCCGATCCCGTGGCTGTGAAATGTAGGCCAATGGCTGTGCCCGTGTCAGTGTGTGTGGCTACGAAAGTCAGCAGGTCGCACTCAGACTCACTGGCCAACCTCGTCCCCAGAATCTAACTCGAAATTTCTTCTGCTTTTGCCTTGGGACGAGGTCATTTTCGGCTTCGGNTTCTGGCCAAGATATAATACCAGTGCCAGCGTGTTAGTGCCAAGTTTAGAACCAACCCTCTCGGACGTGATATTTTTTCACTTATACAGTGCTGCAAATTTTGGAACCACAGAAAGATGTAATACCTGCATCATGTCAGGCTCTTGTCCTTCTTTGCGCCTGGTATGAATTAAGTTCAATGTGATTCATAATTAGTGCACGGTTTGCTAATTAGTTGCGTCACGGACGTGACATCGCAGAGGTCACGTCCGTGACACAGGTAATTAGCAAACAATAATCCAACGACATAGGTACGGTGTACCTCTGTCGTTCTAACGTCATACGCTAAAAGACGCTCTTGCAGTAGGCGATATTTGTGGTACCAGCCATTTCCTGAAATACATTACGTCATAGATATGACGTCCAAGTTCGTATTTCGGACTTCGTTTTTCGTCAGATTTGCGAAAACTCCCTATTAACTTTGGCTTAGGTATCAAGAGTGCCGAATTTAAGCTTATCAAATCATTGTGACATGTACATGTGATAAACACAACGTCAACAACTCAATTCATCGCATTCCTCGCTTGCTTTTGACCAACAATAAAATCAACAATACACATTCAATAGAATCGACGAAAGTCGTATTTAAAGTCTTTAATGAAAGCTTTTAGCATATTCGCCACATTGTCATATTATATTGTCCGATATTGACAGTTGCTACAGAGGTGATCAGTTCAGAGTCTGAGCATATGTTCGGTTATTAGTCAATTCGTCAAGTGTCGCCATCCTCCCGTTGCAGGGGTGTGGCTTCATACCTCTTCATACACAAAGCCCTGCTGAAATTGGGTATGTGCATGATTTAGGGCTGTAGGAATGTTACAGGTATACAATAACTTGGAGTCTCCTGGGAAGGTTTTATACATGTATATCACCGGATTGACACTGTCAGGGGAACCTCTTATTCAGTCCCTCGACAATAGTAGAACGGCTTCCCACATTTCGAGAGAAATGTACGCCTTACTGAATATAACTCATTATTTTGCAATATGTGAATTATATGAAACCTTCATCACTGTTAAAAATATCTGTACATTTACAGCAGCATCTGTCAATTTGCAGCAGAATTTTCACCGCTTGGTTGCTGTAAAATTCATTTTACTGCAAACTGCTGTTTTTTTACTCGAAATTAACAGCAAGATTACAGTTTCTCAGTTTGAAATACAGCATTTTTGCAAAATTTATACCATTTTGCTGTGTTGCTCTGCTGCCAGCATTTGCTGTAAAAATTTTGCTGTTAAAATTTTTACAGTAAATGCTGGCAGCAGAGTAACACAACACTTTTCTGTATTTTGACAGCACCCGTTTGCTGTATTTTGACAGCAAAATGTTATAAATTCTGCAAAAAATGCTGTATTTAAAACTGAGAAACTGTAATCTTGCTGTTAATTTCCAGTAAAAAAACAGCAGTTTGCAGTAAAATGAATTTTACAGCAACCATGCAGTGAAAATTCTGCTGTAAATTTACTGTACATTTTCAGATATTACAGACATTTTTAACAGTGATCCACATCTTACTGTCTGTGGGAACCAAAAAATTACATGAATGAACGAAATGCAAGCAACAAATGCATACAATGTAGATAAACTTCAAATCATTTAGCGACGATAGTGTGATCACGTGACTTTCAAGGCACTCGACATTTGAAGGTGGCTAATAATGTACATCTGTATATTTCACTACTACTGCTTCCAGATGATTACTGTGTCGGTTTTTCTGCACATATTTCTGGAATTCTTGGGTCATAATTTAGATGTCTTTACATCAGTCGATTTATTCCATCCCATATTCCATTCTATTGACCCGAGAGTTTTCGGAAATTCCCGCTACTTCTGATATTTTGACCCCTGTATATATTCAAGGGAGTGTGTTTAGAGAAGTTCATAATTGTCCTGTTAGGCTCGTTCGATATTGATTATCGCGTGTATGCTCCGTAGGTGTGGGCAAATGGCCCAGAGGTTCTTTGTTGAAATTGGCTACTATTCCTCGTGCCATTTGTGTGTGCACCTACGTCTTGTGTAAACCTAGTCGTGATGGGATGACCCGAGAGATATTCGTCAGTATCAACGACCTGATGACTGCTGTTGAATATAGAATAAAAGTACTAGAAGAAGAATGTAACGAAAATATTGAAATAATTGATAGAATTCTAGTAATTCTGAAAAGGAAATGGCGTAGCGTATATTTATAAAACATTGTGAATCAATGTCCCACCCCCCGTCATTACTTTTTTGAACAAAATATACATGTAAGCACCTGGACCTGGACTTGAGATTCTGATGAATGTTTGCCGGTGGACAGACGGTGACTGTGAAAGCTTGATGCCGTCTACATGCTGGTTCAAAACAAAAACAATCAAAGAGCACCAAGGTCGTGTTACCATACAAAACGTCAACCTTTCATGATGACAAGCATGCAAATGAAGAGACAATCATTCTTTAGTCATCTTATTAGCCATAAAGCCGTCAGCAACCCCGATCTTGGATCCAAGACATCCATATCATGTTTACACTGCAGCGCTATGTGCATCACCTTGAAAAAATGCACAACATTTAATTTTGTCCCTGGCGACAATAATCATTGTTGCAAAGTAAGCCATAAACAGGGAATATGTTTAGAAAAAGATGAAGCCATTCATTCGACCGGAAGTCGACTGTTTCAGAGAAAGGTAAGAACCTCTTGTTGCAAATAATCAGTCGCTGGTGATGTACGCGCTGCGCGCATATCCCAAATTCAGCAACTCAGAAAAACTAAGAGGATACAATCGAGTCGTCATGTCCTGACCGCGTACGCCGCACTTGCGACT
>NMRB01002340.1:94322-104763 GCA_002633025.1 Notospermus geniculatus
TGCCAATGTGTCATCAGGCAGATTCTAAAACTACATATTCCACTCTCTTATAATCAACAAAAAAATCTTCTATAGACCATATTGCACGGTTCAGCCAAAAAACGGGGTTTCGCTGCCGGACTACACTGGTCAGTCGCAAGAGCGCGTATCACTTCGACTGAAAGAAACAGAATACAACTCGTCGCTAGAAAGTTGAACATGTGCAACTCGCGGCGACTGGCAAATTCTCAGTTAATTCCAGCAGGTCGCAAGGGTGCTTACATCGACCGTTTCTGGCGACTGATCAGTCGCCTTCAGTTCCAGCTAGATCCTCCGAGTCGCCAGGTACAGTCATTGACATAAGTTTATCTACACCTGTTACCTTGAATATTTCAAACACTACTGGGCCAATTTTAACACGGTTTGTACCACATGAAAGTACATGTATATAACCTTGGTCATATTCTGCATCAAAATTCCAAAACTTCATTCTCCTAAGTGTTTAGGTGAGCTTTGTCTACTAATATCAAAAGTTTGTGAAAAATTGGAAATTCTCATATTATCAACATTTTGATAATCTCAAATTTCTCAGCAAGCACTCAAGATATTTTGGTGAAACAAAGCTCAAAATCCTTAGAAACTTCCACTCTATCAACCCTGTAACAAACGTCATAAAAAATCGCATAACAAAAATGTTGATTTTTAGGGTTCTTTCTGATGAGCTATTACATAATTATGATATTTCCAAATTTCCTAACTTTTGATGCAGAAATGTGACCAAGGTTATATACTTTCATGTGGTACAAACCGCATGAAAATTGGCCCAGTAGTATTTGAAATATTCAAGGTAACAGGTGTAGATAAACTTATGTCAATGACTGTACATGTAGCTCAAGCGAGGAATCCACCTGTGATTTTCAACCTGATTTTGCTTTGCGATTTGCTTTGCAACTGGGCCCTCGATCGCCGTAGTGGACTAACTAGACGTGATTTCCACCAATGGCGAAGATGTGGTCAATTTCAGTCGGCAATTTGTCGGCGACCGGTATCAGTTTCTTGCGATCGTATCAGTTCGGGAAGCTGTGGAATTCTGCAACGTTGTGGAATTCCACATCCAGATGTGGAATTCTGCAACGTGGGTGTTCTTTCATAATGGAAAATGCATAGAGATTCAAACAAACTGAATTTCAGAAACAACTGTGATATTTTTCGGTCTGAATGGTCCCTGTAGACCAAGAAACAAACAAGGAAATTTTCATTGCACAGAACTTGTCCAGTAAAATTTTATAGCTGATTACTTGTTTACACAGCAAATTGTAGTACATTTGGTGTGTACATTTGAGTGTTTTTAGTAGAAATTTCAGTTTATCTTCGGATTGCAAGACAGGGTTTTTTTTAACAAGAGCAAAAATTTAGTTTGCAGTTCTAGACATCCTATGGTGATGACTAGAGCCCTCCTGTCTAAGAATCACAGCTCCAATGACTAGGGTTGTGGAATTCTGCAACTAAAAGTTGCTGAATTCCACATCGAAGATGTGGAATTCCACAACGTTGCAGAATTCCACAGTTTCCCGAACTGGTGTTCAATCGCAGGTAGTAGGTTGCAAAGAAAGTCGCAACGCAGTAAATCAGCAGTGGATTCCTAGCTTTAAGTTTGTCATTTCTGGTTCACAATGAATGAATGAATGAAGAAAACTCCTGACACTCTTGGCTGAAGGTTGTGTTTGTCCTGCAGGGTCAATTTCCACCATAACAGGCCGCGTCAATTCACTGAATTTTTAGTTGACCAGTTCACAACCTGTTGACACCCTGTCAGTCCGGCAAACTAGTCCATACCCATTGATATTTATCTACCAGCATCACCATTGGGTTTAAGGGACTCTGTCCAGGGTTTTGCAAGCACGGGCAAACTAATTTTGATAAATGTGCCACAAAACCACACCTCTAAATACTAATTATTTGACATTATAGTATATTTTTATTAATTTTTTTATATCACTGTCTACTAGGCTACTCATCGATGCCTTTATTCATGAGTCAAATCATGCAAATGAACAAGTGGTAAAAAAACATGCCTTTACAAACTTTCTTTTGTCAAGGCGGATTTCAGCAGATTTTAATCTTCGACGCTGATACCATCAGATAGCCAGGAAAAAATGCTGCTACATATAATTTGGGATCAATTTCTGTGCCCCATTGGTTTGGAGATATTCATGGAAAACTGCTGCCCATTTAATTTTTTCCATGGGTGTACACAAACAGGGCCATTGTGGCGTTTTGCGACAGAGCCAACAAGTAACATATGGTCGAATTTCCTAAATCACAACAAATTATGAACATAAAGCCGTTGGTATCGATACAGTCAATTACATGAGGTATTAATGTTACAGTACGGTTACGCTCTCGTGAGCTCACCTCGCAAAGTTCCAATTTTGCCACCGATCCCGCTCGGTATATTCAATTTATACGCAGGATTTGGTTACCCAAACGGATACTTGTTGGCCATTTCAAAGGATAACCTATTGGTGTTTAAATTCAACACAACTCGTCTTGTATATACTTTGTTTTATGACATTTGGCCATCCAAAAATACGTTCAGGAATGTTCGTAAAAGAACATTTACGAGCTGTGAAAATTTGTTATTTTTCATGATATCCAACGACAAAACCATTCACACGCTTGATTTCAGCAGAAACTATTTAAATAAGTTAGTCATTAGTGAAGAGCAAAGTGTGGTTTTTCGGAACAGGTTGTTATATGACATAGATAGTTCTCATGTAAGGGGGTTCCTCTTTCTCCATGCATGGAGACAAATCAATACTTACACGTTTGCGATTGGACATTGGCATTCTGAAAATGTTGCGTCCTTTCTAGTATACGACCTCATTTTCTACAAGGATGCAGCAAAACTGATCAATGAAGCTATTGTTTACAGAAAATGCAGCGCTCTGCAGCCGCTATTTGCTTATCTATTGTGTTTTCGTGCACGAAGCAGGAATAATGTATTCAAGACAAAGATATTTCTGTACAAGAAAAGCGGAAACGAAATTAATTTTATAAAAACTATAGTGGAATATCCATTAGAGACGATGCGGTTTACACAATGTATATACGGCCATCCCAACTCTGTGATGCGATACATATACCTGGCTGATAACGAATTCGACGGTCCCGGATTTGTAGGCCACGATATTAGTCCGGCGATTTGTCACGGTGAGAAGTTATACGCGGGTCGTATGGAGGCCGTTCTTTTTAAAATATTAATACGGTCGAGAAGTTACAGAGGTCCAGATTTTTTTGGATTCGACGCATCAGGGAAACTGCATGGACGTGTTCGCTGGTTGCAAGGAAGAAATTTACTGTTAAAATATGTGCATATTTTTCCAATCTACTCGTAGCCTGTGGATAAAATTTTACCAAGCATTTTGAAAATATCACCTTAACATAATTTATACCAGTTGAGGTAGGACTTGTCTCATGAATCAGGTCAGAAACACTCCAAAGGACTGTCGCTTAAGCAGGCTTCACACTATCCCGAAATTGACACCAGATGGCCATACGAATATGGAATTTTGAATTTCGCGTGACGATGGCCCCGAACTTGGTCAACAGCCAATCAACAGCCGAAGCAAGGACGATACAGAAGGTCACGCGATGCCATCCGAACCACACACACGAAGGCCACACGATGGCTCCACGACGTCGTAGGCCTACTGAGAGTATGATGCGTTCGAACTAGGTCACGAAGGCGTCACGTGACCTCCCGATGGTATAAAACCCTCGGGGACTGATGTGGGATATTTTATATGCCCACGTTACACATGCGAAGCGCATGAGCTACTCAAATTCGGCTGTCTTCGACCACACGGTGGTCGCATCTTGATGTCATCGTACTGTAATACGATTGCTACACGACGGCATTGCGAGGGCTTCACGTAGTCGTGTTGCCTTCCGAAGACAATCGCGCAGTTTCGTGTTTCCTTCGTATTGTCTTCGTGAGGCGAAAAATGTCCGATGGCACCGATGATCACACGAAGTAATGACGAAGATGACAAGATGCCCTCACGATGGCCTTACGAAGGGCAAAATGGACACACGAATCGAACACGAAAACGAACATTCGCAAGGTCTTCGGGCAATTTTTGGTATGCCAAAGATTTTGCCACCGCTCACGAAGTTGCTGCCTGGGCCTGCGAAACTCAACCGGCGGTCATACGATGGCTTAAGATCCCCTCACGAATGGCCCGATGTTTTTACGATCAAATCCGAACTTGAACATTTCCTTTATCGTCTGTCCATCTGGTGTCAATTTCGGGACAGTGTGAAGCCTGCATTACCAACTTGTTTTGCAAATAATCCGTTGATAACTCGAAACCATCAAGGTTTTTTGGCGGGGGGGGGGGGNNNGGGGGGGGGGGTGAGGGGTATTTGATGCATCGACGTGTCGACTCGTTCGATGGCATGATTTTTGTGTCCAAATATTTTTTTCCAGTCACCACGTGACCTGTGGATGAAGTGTTTTGGTTATTTCTTTAAAATAAACATGAAGTGCCATGCACTTGTCCCTTAACCGTTGTGGAAATTGTTTGATTCGGGTCTCAGCCTAAAGAGCGATTTTATAAAATGTTTCTGTCAGTTCGTTGAAAACACTAAGTTCTTTCTTCTGCTACATGTATTATGGTCAGTTAAATAGCAAAGAACGCTTATTTGATTGAATCTTGCTCCACGAAATAATTCATGTTTTTAGCATCTGGAGAACCACAAGTTCGTGTACACGGGCCGCTCCTTCCTTAGACCGCCGTTTACATTTCGAGGGAACAGAGATTCATGGTGGTACGACGACTTCTTGTGATATCAAAAAAAGGAGGAATCACTCAGTCTGAAGTAAACTTTTATTCATATCGTCAAAACACGTTTCGCTTAGTGCACGCATATCAATACGACGCGGCTCTCAGTTATATTAGAGAATATATTAACATGTTCAAAAACCAGTTTCTGGTATTCATTGACAGGTACACCTTTAGGGCTTACCTTCATGACGTGTTCAACAAATCTCAAATATATCGACTTTCCACAAATCGATCGCACCCATGTTATAAAAACGTCGGTTATCACCCAACTTTCGGAAAGGATACCAGAGTTGTGATAATTTGCAAGCCAATTCGAGTTTATAGTGCAACAGTTTTCAATATTACACCAGACAGATTGACTATGATAGCATTTTTGTCATCAGGCATGACGCTGAAAATCCCAACTGACATGATTAGTTATCAGGATATTATTTTCACAGATGACGAGGATGTAATTTTTGCTTATTAACAACACACCCGAAAGTGCAAGCTATTGCATATACAGAAGGAGTAGAAATTACACATGCGAACATACTGTATTGGAGAATTCTTTACAAAATCGACGGGTTATCAGAATATACTGGAGCCGGAGGTATCGGTCATGTCTAAGATTGTACGCGAAACGCATCAACTCCACTTACAAGATACCTGGTCACTTAGCTGGCTTTATCATCCTCTGTAAACAAAGAAAACCCCTAATCTCTCCTTCACGTTCCTTTCCGGCAATCCGACTTTCAGTTCGTCCCTTGTATTGGCTTAATATCCTTAAGATTAGTACATGTATTGCTTTCTCATTGCACGGGGAAATCTTTCTATTTCCGTTCGATAAGCGAAGAAGAAACAGTTTCATCGACGTCATGACTACCGGTACAGTCTAGAGCGTAAAACCTGTGTGTAAAACCTACACACTCGATCCAATATTATTGCACAATATGGGGCCCAATATTATTGCACATGTATAGGCCGCTTTACCCTATTATTTAGTATTTGGCGACCATTTCGTTTGATATGGTAAAAAATACACAGCGGGGATGCCAAAATGCCAAAGTGAGGCAAATAAAAGCCTTTTTTTGAAGCCCGGGTCTGAAATAAGCCCGGGCTTTTTGAGAATGTATGCGGCATGTATGGGACGAAAAGCCCGGGCTTTATTTAGACACGGCGATTAAAAGGTGTAAACGCAAAAAGCCCGGGCTCAGCCCGGACTTTTATGTAGTGTAACCAAGGTAAGTGTCCCCGGCATAATTGAGTGTGGCCGAACTGACCCCTCTACAAACATGAAATCATGCCTATTGGACTGATTCCTTGAATATGGGGTTCACAGCCAAGACCTCCGTAAGAAGATCTGTCTAGGCTACTCATTCGGATTACCTAAGCCCGGGACCTCCTTCAGGACAAAAGATTTAGGAAGAGGAATTCCTGTACAAGGAACGGCGTTCGAACGCGAGTGGGTTTGTCACGTGGTGCCTACTGACGTCACTCGCGTTCACGTTCGCGTTCAGGATCTTAACCTCTCTATTGTCTCAGCGTTGAACGTGTTTTGTCGCACTTTTATAAATGTGTCCTCCGCAATCGTCTATTTTTTTCTCTAAGCGTGGTACTGTCGTTTCAACGCCTGTCGGACGAGAGCCATGTAGTAAAACTAAACGCTGCATGCTCCCGTGGGATGGGATTGACCACCAGATTAACCAATCTCCATTGTGTTTATTTTATATTTAGGTCGTTTGAAGGGAGAGAGACATCCATTTAAGGCGGTTGTTTCAAAACCCGGAATTAGTAAATTTCCAGCAACGACAGGAAAGTGGATTATTCCAAACAACATTTAATTCACGACGAAATTTATCAAAGGAAAGATTTCATGGCTAAACTCCACCACTTATTGAAATATATTTAAGGAATCCGAGTGACATGAATGAAGCTTTTTGATGTGTTGCTATGTGTCTCATTCCCATAATCTGTGGCTTATCATAAGTAGGGTATTGTGGCTAAGGTCGGTCAATTAATTAGGACACGTAGAATCGTAGAATTCATAGAATTCAATTCAGGAGGGGCTGAGCATTATTTCAGGAACATCACACATCAAGTGGGTGCCCGTTTGTGGAGTGAGGTGCGAACATCCCATGCCTGCAGCTTCTAGGGTCAACGTGTCTACCTGGGCCCAACTGTTTTACCAAGTCGCTACTTCAAAATGAACCCTAGAAACGGATAAGAGCATGTTGCGAACATCCAACAAATGAATGGTTTGAGTTCTATGAGCTGATAGCAGTGCTAACAGGGAGACTAATTTCTGAGTTAACTGTACTAGGTAGTTTTTTTTCACCGGTGACAGTGATTGCAAATTATCCAATACCACATTGACATCACAGGTAACCTGAAAAATCGGAAAAGCTGGCATTAAATTGAATACACCTTTCGGGAATCTCTTAGCCGAAAAATGCTCCTTCATCAGAATACCCTCAAAGGTTCCGCATAACCATAGTCCCGATCTGGTTCGTTTTTAGCTCACCTGTGAGCTATAGTCGTGGTTTCCGTCGTCGTCGTCGTTAGCAGGGCACGTTTCCTAACGGCTGGGGATATTGATCGGAAACTTGGTACACATTATATACCCCCAGGCCAGATGACTTATGACACCAAGTTTCGGTCTGATTAGATTCTTGTTGGCCAAAACCAAAAACACAAAAACTGCAATAACTCCTGAACTAATGGCTGCATCATCCCCAAATTTGTACAGTTGTTTCAAATGAGGATACGTAACAGATTTTTGATTCGAAGTACTTTTTAAGGTCAGAGAGGTCAAAGATCATAATTTTGCCTTTTGGTCATGTTGGTGGCCCGTTTTGTAACCGCTCAGGCTATTGACCTGAAACTTGGTACGTATATACCCCTATGTCAGGTGACTAATGGCACCAAGTTTCGGTCCGATTCGATTCTCGGCATGGCCACCAGGTGGCCAAAACCAAAAACACAAAAAATGCACTAACTCCTGAACTAATACTGGATCGTCTCGAAATTTTTATCGTAGGTGCATCTAATGAGGATACATGACATACGTAATAGATTTTTGATTTGGCGTACTTTTCAAAGTCACATAGGTCAATCTTCGAAATTATGCCATTTGGTGGCACGTTTCGTAGCTGCTGGCTATTGACCTGAAACTTGGTACATATACCCCTACGTCAGATGACCTATGACACCAAGTTTCGGACCAATTCGATTCTTGGCTTGACCACCAGATGGGCATAAGCCTGATTTACTCAAGCGATAATGTTTTGGCCTTGCAATTTTGACCATACTTACCCCGGAATTCAAGGCTTGCCTGGAATATTTCAATTTAATATTTGTTGTTCTTCTTCTGGTACATTCACCCAGGTGAGCACAAGGTCCATGGACCATTTTATTTAGCACTATAATGCAATTCCTTGTCCCCGAATAACTGATAAAAAAAGTCGAAAACCATAGTTATAGTATAGATATAGCCTTGGTACTGATTCGATGTTGATGTTCGTCACGACCAAGTGTTGTACGGAGGAAGTAATCAGTTAATCCAAAATTTTATCAACTGCTACGAAAAAAGATTGTAAATAGAAGATATCCCTTTAGGCTGCATAAAATATTCAATCTAATAAAACATAGTTTCTGCGAGTTTGCCGAGTTAATCAACATCCATTTGGGATAAACAAAACCATTTGGGATAAACAAACCGAAAAATAACCATTTTAATCAAGTGACGCAACGCCGAACATCATGTCCACTGTATGAAAAAGCAAAATGTGGATTCTCAGGAAGGTGAAATACACGCCAGTCTCGTATAGTTACATATTGGCAATGAGGAACCGGAGGAACTAATCCGCGTGACGCAGCGCTGACGAACAACTCAGTTTTAACTATGACGTCGAAAGTCATGCCAACGTTATTTGTCATTCAATTCTGAAACTACATCCTACTTCTAGCCCTGATATTTCTGAAGTACATGTAGTTCATTGAATTTCGCAATTTTACAGGTAGGGCTGACTCGATGCATCTGAATGTTTTCAAACGAAAATCCAAGCGAGAACATGTTGAATTTCATCGATAAAATTGACACTTTTAGCGTAAACATCAAAACCGAAGAGCAACTAGTCGTTGATTCTGAATTACATGTACGCATCGCACATAACGTCACGAACGGGGTAGTTATTAGTGAGGTTAAGAAACCATACGTTAACGCTAACGCTAACGTTATTGACATCATTTTGACGTCACATCGATTGAATCTGTTGTATTTCTTCGGGGAGTGACGTCATTTTGACGTAATTAGCGTTAGCGTTGGCGTTAACGTATGGTTTCTTAAACTCACTATTATCCCCGGAACGGAATAGTTATTTTTGACGGAACGGAACATGTACAGTCTTTGACAAAAGTTTATCTCCACTGATACCTTGAATATTTCAAATACTACTAGACCAATTTTAACGCAGTTGGTTTCACATGAAAGTATATTTTGTTGGTTGTATTGCTGCATCAAAATTTTGGATATTTGGAAATATCGTAACTATGTAGTAGCGCATCAGAAAAAAACACCTTAAAATCAACATTTTCATTATGTAATTTTTTTGTGACTTTTGTTACAGCTTTGATAGAGTGAAACCTTCCAAAGACTTTGCGATTGGTTTCATCAAAATCTGTTGAGTGGTTGCTGAGATATTTGAGATTATCAAAATTTCGATGATTTGAAAATTTCCAATTTTTCACATAATTTTGCAATCCGTAGACAGAGCTCACCTAAAATCGTAGAAGTTTGAAATTTTAGCGTAAACTGGTAAGAAGTTAACTATGTTTTTCAAAATATCAACATTTAAATGCATGTACTTTGAAAAATATGCAATATTTCTGCCCAAATAACGCAAAAAGTCCCAAAATTTGTTTCAACCCATTTTCTAAGGGTAGCTTTATTTAATGGCCTCAAAATTTCCCGAAAAGCAGGAAAATCTCAAATTATCAAACTTTTGATACCTGTCATCTCAAATATATCAGCAACCATTCAACATATTTTCATGAAACAAAGTACCAAATCCATAGAAAGTTCCACTTTTATCAAAACTGCAACCAAAGTTACAAAAAATTACATAATAAAAAATGATTTTTAGCCCGCTTGGCCGCAAGGCCTAGCAAGGCTTAAGCTGTGGTCGGGGGGTCATTGAGTGGTGGTCTGTCGTGCGTCAATCCGTACGTACAATCTCGGTCATAAGTTATTAACCAGTGGATATTTGTCAATTACTCCGTGATCCCCCAATATTTTTTCGCCAATTTTTGATGCATGATAGTTAGATCATTTGTCCATCATTTGGTATAATAATTTTTCTGATCAGTTGGCTGACTTGGGTTTTACCGTTGTTCAAAATTCGCCGGTCAGAATGAGATTTTCGAAAACTCCGCAAATCCTGAAAGTTTTCACCTGTAAAATCTTCGAGTGTTCGCATAGATGGATATCAGCATCAAAAAATTTCAAAATATTTGATTTTTCAACCTAAAAATGACAATTTTGTTGGGATTTTTGCAGTGTGCTTTGAAGTCAAGTGAACAGCACTCTGAGATGACCCCTCAAGCTTTACTAGGTTCCTGTTGACAAAAACCCA
>NMRB01002341.1:1648-12768 GCA_002633025.1 Notospermus geniculatus
AGTTTACTCGCCCATATTTATAGCCTTTTCAATTTATTTGACGGCTCCGATCAACTGTCATGATTTAAATACCCTTAAAGCGAATCAAAAGCGAAAAAATTTGATTTAGAACTAGAATTTGAAAGGGGACGAATTTTCGGGAAAAATGTAAACAAACTTCTCCAGAATGTCAACAAAAGAAATTTTCGTGCATTCTGATTGGCTGAATTTTCTGTTTACAAACACCATCCAAATGTAAACAAAATCCGCTTTCGATTCGCTTTAACTGGTACTTGACGGCTCTGATCAACTGTCATGATTTAAATACCCTTAACTGGTACGTGCGATCTGGAATAAACTGGGTGACTTTCTTCAAATGTTTTCTCACTGGTTTCATCCAGTTATGCATTACGTTTCAATGAGGAACTGGCGGAACTAATCTGTGACGTGACGCTGACGAACAACTCAGTTAAAACATGGCGTCGAAAGTCAAGCCAACGTTATTTGTCATTTAATTCTGAAACTACACCCTACTTCTAGCCCTGATGTACCTGAAGTAGTCCATTAAATTTCGAATTTTACACATTCATCATAAAGTATAGGACTGACTCAATGTATCTGAATGTTTTCAAACAAAAATTTAAGCAGGAACATGTTGAATTTCATCGATAACATTGACTATTTTAGCGTAAACAACAGACCGAAGAGCAACATCATTGATTCTGAATGACCCATCGCACATAACATCACGAACAATGCCCGACGTTGATGACGTTTTCAACGTCGCAGCGTATGAGATGTTCTCCAGCGCCTCCTTTGGGCACACTGGTTTCCCATTAAATTCCATATGGTTCAGGCTGGATTCGAAATCCAAGACCTACTGTTGCCGAACCGATGATGATATCCATTTGCCTATACCAAGGCATCAAATCATTACAGATTTATGGATGATCGAAGCAACACTGAGCCTCCTCTGCACTCAGCAGGTTAATACTGTCGACCCGAAACCAAGCGAACCACGATAAACCGATCTTTTGATCCGATTTACGAGTAATATCAAAATTCAATTACGAGTATGTCACGTCGTCGTGTCAGACGTGTTCAATTATACGTGCTGAGGTTGCGAAGTGAAACGCAATACTGGAATCAGAAAACTAGTGTGTGTTTGTCACGCAAATGTATGGACAAAAGGATGCCACTCTTTTGGGGATTCCTATGGGTCCTAACGTTAGCTCTCCAAGTGAGTGTTTTCCTCACCAAAGTTTAATTTTATTGGAGTTTTCCATCAGGGCCGAAGCCAAAGTATTATTGGCACCAGTAAGTATGGAAGAGGACATCTCAAGTTACTCATGTTCCTCACTTGGATGGGCTCTTTTACTTGCCCTTGCAACGCTAAACCCCCTTTCACACTGGGCCTTGCGTAGAGCGGCGCACCGACTACGCCGCGCTCACGCTGGCCTACATGGCAATACGCTGAGGGATGCAAAGTGAGTTTTACAGCCTATCAGCACGCTGCTTTCAGAACTCTTTGGCCCGTTGGCAACAGATGTTCTTGTGCTACATGTACCATGGCTACGAACCACTCGGCCAATGAAAAAATGTCTCAGGCCAGCTTGGTTACCAGTTGCTCGGTGCTCTCATTGGTCGACTCTCTCAGCGCCACCTGTCGACCTAACGCGGTGTATTTTATGAAGATAAGCAGTTGTGGCGAGCGAGTAAACCGAAGGGGGCGCGACTCACAACTGCGTAGGGAGTTTACCTCTGTTCTTACGGGGGCTAATAAAAATGCTTGGCTTCGGCCCTGATGGAAAAAAATTAAAAAATATGGCATGTTGAGGTGCACAAAATAGGCCGGTTTGGATGGCAAATATTTCACTAAATCCTTAAAGTGAATCCAACATTTATCTCTATTTTTTCTTCTCTCTGGATTAAGCTGACAAAAAAGTTAATGCTCCAACGATTATCAGTAGAATTCCAATTCACAAGTCCCAATTGATTCCGTTGTTCCGTAGTTGGCAGGAAATTTAATAGGAAATTGGGAAAAAAGTCATGTTTGATGCCGTAGCTTGTCAACACGATTTGCCACTTTGGCAAAGGACGCTTTTTCGTCGACGATATCTGTCTGTGATGGCACACTCAAATGTTTGATATTCCAATGTGGGCCATTCATCTTTCCTGAGTTATTACGCCGAAGATTCGACGCACGACAAATGAAATATGGTTGCTTTCTGATATGTTCTCCGCAGCAGGCACACATGTTGACGTAATAGCTTCCAATCAGCAGCGCCTTTTTTGTGGATATCGGAAAATTCAAAGCACAAACCATTGATGAAATGTGTGATGGATATTATGGCAGTCGTGATTGTTCAATTAAACGAAGGCGTTTTATACAACAAACTGTTCACGTTTGGAAGGTCTTTGGTATTTATGATTGTTCAAGTGTCTGTAGGACTTCTGGCAGCCTTGATTGTTCAAGTGTGTGAAAGCCTTGGCAGCCACGATTGTGCAAGTGTATGAAGGCCTTATGGCAGCCACGGTTGTTCAAGTGTGTGAAGGCCGTATGGCGTACAGCAGCAATGATTGTTCAAGTGTGTGAAGGCCTTATGGCAGTCACGATTGTTAAAGTGTGTGAACGCCTCATGGCAGTCACAGTTGTTCAAGTGTGTGAACGCCTTATGGCAGTCACAGTTGTTCAAGTGTGTGAACGCCTCATGGCAGTCACGGTTGTTCAAGTGTGTGAATGCCTTATGGAAGTCACAGTTGTTCAAGTGTGTGAAGGCCTTAAGGCAGTCACAGTTGTTCAAGTGTGTGAAGGCTCTACATCGGCGTTGGCCCTTCTTCTTGTATATTTTCTTATATTGTTAATAAACTTAGTAATAATAATAATAATAAAGGCTCTACAGCAGCCTTGATTGTTGAAGTGTGTGAAGGCCTTACGGCTGCCACGGTTGTTCAAGTGTGTGAAGGCCTCGATAGATATGATTGTTCAAGTGTATTAAGGCCTAGCCACAACTGTTCGGGCATGTGACGGCCTTAGTTCAGCCATGACTGTTTGATTGTGTGAAAGCCTTACGGCAGCCACGGTTGTTAAACTGCGTGGTGCCTAAATTATGCCAGGAGGATTGTGCTAATTTGTGGGACCCTAACAGCTGCCCTATTTGCTCTCAGACTAATCAAATTCGATCTGAAGGGTTAACCAGTGGTCCATTATGCGATGACTTGCCTCCGATACGTCTATTTATAGGTCGAGTCAAGAGAAGCAATCTCCATTGATGAACAATGAGTCTGATCTTTCCACTTTTAGCAAGGCATCAATAAGAAAGTAGCCGAAGCCAGACGTGCCAGACACTTAGGCAAGGTGTCAGTTTGTAGGCTCATTACCGATGTGTAAGGAGGGGAAGTCTGGCGGAGATAGTGTCCTGGTGCTAATTTCCTGCTTGTGTCAGCCGACGTTTATTCGTGAAGGTTACAAATGTACAGTGTTTGCCAGACACTTGCTGAAGCCAGACGCGAGAGGAAGGTGTCAGTTTGTAGGCTCATTACTGATGTGTAAGGAGGGGAAGTCCTGCCGGGATGATGTCCAGGTGTTAATTTCCTGCCAGTGTCACCTGAGATTTATTTGTGAAGGTTACAAATATACAGTGTGTTATAGATGAAATGGTCCATGGACCATGTGCTCAACTGGGTGGACATAATAGTGTAATGACTGAGGGAGGTACGTACATATCACCAAAAATTCATTATGAATTTTTGATATCAGTTATAAGCAATCTGGATCAAGTCATTCCCGAGTTGCAGGACTTTGATGGTTTTTGTGTTATGCCATCTGGCAGCCATATTTTTGAGACACTGTACAATGATCTCTACAACTGAGCAGCCGAAAATCACAAACTTCAGTATTGGCCATAAAAGCATTAGTTGATGGACTTAGCCAGTTTAATGTGTTCCCTGATCCAGCTGACTATTGTTCATTTCATATTAGCCGTTGATCGATGACGTTAGCATGCAGGTCGGGCACCATTGTTAGGCAAAATCCTCAATATTGTCGGATCATGACTCCAATACCAACCTCACTGATCTATCAATTTATCGTTAGCGGCTAAGACCTGTCAGGTGTGAGAAAAACGTCTCGTGGGAGGTTAGACTACTTATAGACGTATTGTGATCACGTACAATAGTATATTGCCATCCAATGGGTAGTATGGTCCACTTTTGATCAGTGGGCCAAAGTTGATTGAAGTAATAGCTCCTGTACGAACAAGTTTCTTAGTGTAAAGTATGGCTATTATTGAAGTAACAGCTTTATCATGTACAAACAAGTTTATTGTAGTGTAAAATATGGTTATTGTTGAAGTAATAGCTCTTGTACAAACAAGTTTATTGTAGTGTAAAGTATGGCTATTATTGAAGTGATCACTCTTGTTCAAACAAGTTTGCTACAGTGTAAATTATGGCTATTATTAAAGTAATAGCTCTTGTACAAACACGTTTATTGTAGTGTAAAGTATGGCTATTATCAGTAATAGCTTTTGTATAAGTTTACTGAAGCGTAAAGTCTGGCTGTTTTTGACGTAATAGCTCTTGTATAAACAAGTTTACTGAAGGTTGTTGCAGTAATAGCTCTTGTAGGCCTATAAACAANGAGGTATGACACCGTGATCAGTGGCACCAGGGCTTCCACCAAAATATTTTTGAGAGGGGCATTGCCCCCTTTCCAACTTTTTTGGGAGGGGGGATTTTACACATGCCCGGCGCACTCTCCAACCCAGGGACTAACTACGTTGTCGGCGAACTGACCTGATTTACTACGTACATTTTGTAATGCATTTTTGTAGTTCATTTTACTGCCGCTAGGTGGCTCCCTCTAGCTCGGCAGTCAAATACTGCGTTTGAGATCCAACCGTGCTCCTTTAACTGAGAGATTTCAAGAAAGATATTTGTTGACTAAGCATGAAGCTTTGATTCGGCTGAAAATCATACCAAGGCCTGATTGGACTGCAGTTTTCCCTTTCCGCTAATTACGTTAATTTTTGTCCATTATTGCAACAAAAATTGTGAAAGCGATGGATTCCATTTATTAAACTGATGATAAATACACCTAATCTATAAAGATAGGACATTCATTATAGGGACAATTTTTATACCAATCTGCCAGAAGGAGAATCATTCATAAAAGTATGGCATTACCAAGGAGCCGAAGCGTAATTATAACGATCTGTTCGAGATAAATGGCGCCTCACTCTTAATATTTTCTGAAAAGAAGCAGAAGTTTTGTCTCCTTAATGTACTCTTATCGTGGTGTAATTTTCTTTTCTGAAAAGAACTAGAAGTTTTGTCTCCCTAATGTACTCTTATCGCGGCGTTATTTTCTTGATGTCGGCAGCCTTTCTTCGAGTCTGACGTAATATTCGCCCGATGAAGGAGAGATACTCACATATTCATTAGTCATTTACAAAATACTGCCAAAAAACTTTGGGTTGCCCTGATGTTATCACAAGAAGAATGGGATATTTTACCGCCAGTTAATAGCAGTCCTAGGATACATGCAATTTGACGTCGCAAAGAAATGCATGCCATTGCCATGACATCATCCTCAATGATGTGGAGGCCATGGCTTATGTCTACGATGTCAAATTTTGTGACGTTTAGGACCGCTAACAGGTGGAATCGCCTGTTAGCTTTTCTAGTGATCTCCTTCAAGTTAAAGATAATGTATCACAGGTATTTTCACGGGCCACAGAAAACATTGTTGTCCAGTCTTTCTTCGTCTTAATATGAGTAACTTGTTGGTGGCATGCCCCTCCAGAAATTCTTTGATAGTGATAGTATAAGTCCAAAATAATATAATGTAAACATCCATGTTTACAAACACTGAATGTAAACAATGAAGTCAATGGATGATACATTATCTTTAAGAGTATCTTTCGATCCACAGACGTCAGAGGTGACGGGACCCATAAAACACAGCCCTTGCTTATTTTTGGATATTTGGATACATAAAAAGATGATGACATGTGCAGAACTGTCATTTAATCTACTTAGAATTAGCAGTGTCCCAGCATCCGACACACCGTATCTCTTCGGGATTGTCATCAGACGTGACGAAATGAACTTATCCACCATCCGTAGATTCTTATACCTGACCAACCCTTCTGTTCTATAACCAAATAATATTACCCGCTGCTCACCGGGCATGGCTAAGTCAATATCCACACAATTTCTCCAACAAAGACCGAGTTCGTCTCCTTCGTCGTCGATGAATGCGTAACATACGTCCAGACTGATACCAATAGTGTATCATTATTGCAATGAATCGGTTGCATACATATTGCGAATTAGGAATCTGTGTGACGGGTTGGTACATTTACGTTGCGAATGCATCATTTGATTGGGAGAAATGGTAAGTTCGTTTGATGGATGGATAGATCGGGGAGATTATCCACGAACTACTTATATTGTTTTGTTTGTGGTTAATAGGCCCGTATAAATCTGTCACAAGCAGGCGGAAAGAATTTCGCCTTGAGTTAAGCGGGCCGCAGTGACAGACATGCAAGTCTGTGAGATCTCAATGAAGTCATCACACTCATGACTGACTTGCGGCCCTGAAGGTGGCAGCACACTTTGCTTGAAGGTGAAGCACACTGAGTAGCTAGAAATGGCCTGTTCCATATTTACCAGGCCCAATAATGCTTTGGCTTCGGCCCTGATGGAAAAATCCTATACAAATACAAATACACTTATGTCTGCAAGATTTGAAATCAGGCAATCTGAATGAACAACTTTTCTTGACTTTGTCGATTTCTGTAAAGCTGCTTTTCCACGAGACGTTTGCGGGCGCGGAATGGGAGGCGGGCACGGGTGAAACAGCTAAAGGGAAATACGTTGGATCGATCTTTTCTACCCGCATCCACCTCCTATTCCGCGCCCGCAAACGTCTCGTGGAAAAGCAGCCTAACTGTTGTCGGGTGTCATCTTCGGTCTTCTTCTGAGTGCATTCCGACTCATTTTGCTGTGCCGGGTCACATATTCTACACAATGACATATTTGAAGGTGGCACACATTCTACCAAAACTACAACAGCCATCACCTGAGCACACATTCTACCAAAACTACAACAGCCATCACCTGAGCACACATTCTACCAAAACTACAACAGCCATCACCTGAGCACACATTCTACCAAAACTACAACAGCCATCACCTGAGCACACATTCTACCAAAACTACAACAGCCATCAGCTGGGCACACATTCTACCAAAACTACAACAGCCATCACCTGTTGCTGCATTGCAATTCCAACAGCAACCGCAGAAAGCTAAATGCAATCTCTGACTTCAGAAAAAGAAGATATCTGCCCGCGAGGCAACAATCAGGCATGGACAATCCACTTAGTTAAGTACACACAGCAGCCAGGTATCGTTAATGCACGGTGTAATAAAAACTCAATTGTGGACACTGGAAGTTGGTGATTTCATTTGGTCTCCAGGAATTCAGCTGGCAGCACACAAAAAGAATATCCCGCGAGTCACGTCTGTAAGCTAAACCAAAAGGGGGTGGAGCGGGGGTGGGTGCATCTCCCCATGGCTTGAAGAAGGGGGTATTACCCTCTCTCTGCTGAGCAATGTAGATTTCTTATTCCAACTGTCAGGAAAATGCATTTTCAAGGCTTAAAGGAGTTTGACGTCCAAGTTGCAAACAAACCAGTTTGTTTACCAACAGTGGTCGGCAAACTAGTTTTATTCCTTCGTGAAGGTGGCAGCACCAGTAGCGCCCCGTGATCTTTAGACTGGTGCCCGGTCCAATGCAACTCACTCACGATATTCACGTCAGTACATATCACCGACAATAGGTGGCAGCACCGCAGGCGTCGCGTGGATAGAGAACCAGAGAGTGAGTGTTTACAACTTGGACGTCCCGCTCCTTTAAGCCGGGTGTACATTGCACTTGCGACCGGGAGTATGATCTGATCAGTCGCTGGTGGTGTATGCGATGCGCGCACATCGCATATTCAGCAACTCAGCAAAACTAGGAGGATCCAATCAGTTGTCATGTCCTGACCGCGTACATCGCACTTGTGACTGGCAGCAACTCGGGTAACATACGGGGCATTGTGACTCGCCGAGACTAGGTTTCGTTTACAAAACTGGCACTGATCAGTCGCAAGCCCACGTACATCGCAGCGACTGAACGAAACTGGGTACAACCAGTCACTAGAAAGTTGAACATGTGCAACTCCGGCAACTGGCAAAATTTCAGTTCCAGCAAGTCGCAAGGGTGTGTATACACCCACTGTTTCTGTCGACTGATCTGAGTCACCTTCAGTTCCAGCTAGATCCTCCCAGTCACCAGGTAGGTGGTGGCGACTAGTTGTATCCAGTCGCAAGTGTGATGCACGCCTGGCTTAACTGAGATAATCTCGCTGACATCAACCAGCATGTTCTGCCCGTTTTTAGGGCACATTGTGAACTGGCATATTACACAAGTGAAATGAAATCTGAATAATGCAAAAGACTTATTTCGCAAACAATATGTTCTGAAATTAAACCCCGTAAAATTGAAATCGTCGGCCGTACAAAAGGTCGACCGGACCAACTTTTCTGTTAAACTGTTGAACTGAAACACCACCTATCTTGGAACAAAACTGCCTATTGTTACAAAGGTCAGGCACTGAATTTTAATCCCCCTACAAAGCAAAACTTGACTCACTTAAAGCGAAATGGTCACGCCTGTCAAGTGGCGTATTTGAATCCTCCGTTCTTGACAACACTCGTGCTGAGTGGCAGTTCATGTAGTTGCTGACTCACCTCGAGAATGGCAGTCTCGAATGCCAAGAACACAACCCACGTCGGGTCAAGAACGTGTTCTTCTCAACCATCCGCTGAGTGGGGAGCGAGAAGAACACGTTCTTGGCCCGACTCGAGTTGCATTCTCGGCATTCGAGACTGCCGTTCTCGAGTTGAGTCAGCAACTACATGAACTGCCGGTCAGCACGACGGTGCAAGAATGGTGATTCGAATACGCCCATTGTCTGAATACAGAATCGAACGCCACCATCTTGAATCTATTACACTTCTCACACTGGGAATTAATTTCCCACTCATTGCATATTTGCCAAACTGCTGCGACTTTTCTACCTTCAATGAAATGGTCCATGGACCATGTGCTCACTCGTTTGGACANGTATATATGTACCAAGTTTCAGATCAATAGCTCCAGCGGTTACGAAACGTGCCCTGCTAACGGACGACGGACGACGACGACGGACGACGACGACGGACACCGCCGGACGGTAAAAGCTCACGAGTGAGCTAAAAACCATTTAGAACATGGTCTACTATAAATCTAGGGTTACATGTACCTCAACCTTCTAAATATGGACATCTGTAATTTTGGAATTGTAAATTTTATGGGCCACGAAATTGTTTCATTTTTGACTGCGTGTCATGACTTATTCCCTTTAAATATCTCCCCCTATACAATCTTAAATCTCATTCTCATTCTACAGATGAGAGGTCTGGCGCCTTCCCAGATTCAAAACAAGAATGGCAGAAAAAAGGATCTAATCAAGAAAACACTGAAAATTCAATTAACGTTGTCGATCGACTCGTGTGATAACGAGATTCAGTGAGAAAAAGCGTCTAAGGGATTGACGATAGCGTCGGATGTCATGGGCAGACTGCGATTTCCTTCTATACCAGGTCACCAGTGTTGGCAAGCGAGGTCACACAAGTGAGCCCGGTTAGAGCAACTGGTCACATGGATCATATAGGTCTGGCCCACTGATCATTGTCTGACATTTTTCCATCAGGGCCGAAGCCATACCATTGTGGGCCCTGTTAAGTAGTACGGAAGAGGCCATCTCAAGCTACTCATGTTCCTCACTTGGATGGGGTCTTTTACTTGCCCTTGCATGGACACAAGGTACAAGGCACCACGGCTTACTGTCCCATGCGACGGACTGAAGAGCCAACTTTATGACCCATGTGAGCTGCAGTTCATTGTGTCTCTAACTTGGCAGTGACTTACTAGGATTGGCTCTTAATGTGGAAAGGGGCTCTAGGGCAATTCGTCCCCATGGAAAATTCCTCCCCAGACAATTCGTCCCCAAGGACAATTCGTCCCCAAAGACAATTCGTCCCCAAGGACAACTCCTCCCTGGACAATTCGTCCCGAAGGACAATTCCTCCCTGGACAATTCATCCCCAAGGACAATTCCTCCCTGGACAATTCGGCCCCAAGGACAATTCCTCCCTGGACAATTTGTCCCCAAGGACAATTCCTCCCCAGACAATTCGTCCCCAAGGACAATTCCTCCCTGGACAACTCTTCCAACAGGACACTTCGTCCCAACGGATACTTCGTCCCCATGGACAATTCCTCCCCTGACAATTTGTCCCTGGACAACTCGTCCCCTAGGACAATTCGTCCCTGGACAATTCATCCAGAGACAATTCGTCCCCAGACAATTCGTCTAACCATGGAAAGAGAGTATGTTTAATGTGACTTTAACGGAGGAAGTTTTGAAAAAAACATAGTTGACTTCCTGAGTGCGATGCATCAGTAGGCTTGTTCCTTGTTCAACCAATCTCTTACTGTCATTCCTTCCTTCAAGACACACATATCAGACAGGTGAAAGATTCTGATTTCACCTTCCGGTGGACACGTTCGACAATCAGGGAGACACGTTTCACAATCAGCATTAGTGTCGTCCTATAGTTCGTTTATGAAGAATTCATCCCCCAAGGTTGGGTGGACAGCAGGCTGTGTTATTTCACGGACGCGAGGAGCCACGGATGATTAATCCCATATGGTGTGGGCTGGATTTGAATCTGAGACCTGCTGCTTGCTTTTATTTGATTTTTTTCCATCAGGGCCGAAGCCATAGCATTATTGGCCCTGTAAGTACGGAAGAGGCCATCTCAAGCTACTCATGTTCCTCACTTGGATGGGGTCTTTTACTTACCCTTGCAAAGGTACAAGGTAGGCCTACAAGGCACCACGGCGTACTGTCCCATGCGGTGGACTTTCCCACTCAGAACTTGACACTAGTGGTGACCCCTGACGGGGGGTGGGGGTGGGGGTAGTCATGAAATTCACGACTTCGAATATTTGGGATATTCTACGTCGTGATTCAGCACTC